>CAUYRH010136932.1:0-83118 GCA_963574655.1 Perodicticus potto | reverse complement strand
AGCAAGAATTATTATTAATTAGTGAAAACATGTATAATCACATAATTGGAGTGTATAATTGATGCTTCAGTGCTGTGGGCAGAAATGGAGGGATGCAGAGATGAAAGCCAGGGAGAAGGAGCTGCCACAGATCCCAATTGCTCTAGAAGCACAAGAAATGCAGAGGGTTTAGCACCCCTGGTACCCTGCAAAATCTGGATTGAATAAAGGTCGTGTGCTGGCGAGCCCAGCGCAGCCTTAGTACTAGCAGCCGGCATACGGAAAGCTGCTTTCCCCAGAGGTCGCTTCATGCCCACATTTTGAGGCTGCTGTGTATTTTTTTTTCTGCAGCAGCATCAGATGTCTAATGAAAGCGCTCAGCAGATCTCTGCAGCAGCAGAGACGAGACGATAGTCATCTCACGCGTAGCCTGGCTTCCCTTGCATTCTTGTATCCTGGAGTCCTCAATGCTCAGTCAATACCTAAGCAGAGATTCCACCTCCTCTCTGGTCCCAAGATCCTGGGTTATTAGAAATGAGTCGTGACATGGGGATCTATCTGTTTAAGGGCTCGTTTGTTGGAAGAGGAGAAATGAGGTGGCAGCTGAAGAGTCTCTTCTCGGGATAATGCACTCAGGCTTTCCTCTGCTTGATTAAAGATGGGTTGCAGGCAGGGGGATGGGGAGCCGGGCAGGAAGGATGGGACAGGAAGCAGGGGTGGTGGATTCTTGGAAGAGGGCTATAACGACAAGAATAATAACAACAGCAGACACCTCTGTGCTGGAGGTGTGTTCCCTGTGTTAGTTCATGCAGTTGTCACGCACTTCTGTGACATGGAGGTTATAATTATCCTCATTCCACAGAAAAGGAGATAAAGCCAAGGGAAGAGAAGTCATTCGCCCAAGGTCACCCAGCTGATAAGTGATGGAGCCAGAACTCCAATCCAGGTCCTCCTCCAAAGCCTACGCTCTGGAACCACCTGCTCTGCCTCTCCTGGCACCACCAAAACAGCTTTACCAGTTCTGCTGCTGCCCCTGCCACCAAACCCACCCCCACCTGTGCTTTTACTTGCTGTGTGAGTTCCCTCTAGTTCCCTAGGCTTGTCAGGATCAAACGAGCTCATATTTATTAAGTACTTAGAGCAATGGTTGGTCCTTCATAAGCATGCAATCAATACTAGTTACTATTATTATCTTTTGAATACAGTGTTATTATTTCTCTGTGCCAGCCACTCTTCTAGGTGGAGAGTCCCTGCCCTCCTAGGATCTTACATTAGATCTGGGAAAGAGGACAGGTGCACAAAGATAAGAGAAAGCTATGTCTGCCACATACACCAACTGTGGGGCTCACACGGTAAAGGCCACAGCAGTCCAGAACAAGGAGAGGCCCTGTTCAGGGGTTGAGTATTTTTGTGGTTTTTGGCTGGGGCTGGGTTTGAACCCGCCACCTCCGGCGTATGGGGCCGGCGCCATACTCTTTTGAGCCACAGGCGCTGCCCAGGGGGGCTGAGTTTTTAAAGTTTCAGACAGCATGCATGAGGCCAAAGCATGCAGATGGAGATAAATGTCAGTTTCCCCCAATAATAGGGGCAGGGATTTTTGTCTGCTTTATACTTGCTGTACCTCAGGGCCTTAACAGTGCCTGCTATAGACTCTCAAAAGCCCTGCGTTAAAAGAACGAATCAAAAAAAAAAAAAGAATGCTGATAGAAAATTGTGACTCGATAAAATTGGCAGACTGATTTGGCCAGAGAGTAGGTGGTGGGGATGGAAGGTGAGAAAAATCTTGAAGAATATGTCAGACTTTGATAAGTGGAAAGGAATGAAGGCGGTGCATTAGGCCTGGTGTGGCTTCATGAATGCCTGGGATAGCAAGTGAAGAGTTCATCATGTACCAACCTGGTGTTTTTCCCCACCCCTGACACTTGGAATAGAGGCGGTGGAACCGGGAGTGGGAGCTTGCCTCAGAGCAGAACGTGGCTCCTGGGCCTGGTCTGGGGCACAGAAATAGCAAATGCAGCAAGCAGACACCTGGTTCCATTACCGTGCGTCCCATCGGCATGCACGTCCCTGTCACAACTTGCAGTCCACAATATCTATCTGCTTCATGGCAGCATCTTCACTGAACCCAGGGCTGGTCTCAGCTGACTCCTCGCACTGACTGCTTGGCATCTGGCGTCTAAGCAACTGCTCCGTGGACTCTGTCTTCCTGCTTTCCAATAACCTGCTTAGGAATGGTGCCAGAATGGTTTGTGCATTTCTTAGGAAGCGTTAGAACTGCTCATGTGTCTAGCCGGCTCCCAGGTTAGACCTTTTGTTCTTGGAAGAGGGGGATCCGTTTTCTATTTCCTCTGCTACGTCTCTGCAGTAGGCCTGAAATTCGTGATACTGAGCAATTGATTGGGGAAAGAAAAATACCTGTGGTCACGTTGGACCCAGAAAGACTAATTGATTCTGGGTAAATTTGGAGAGTGTGGTTTTGGACTTGGAGCAGAATTATCTATTAGTTGATTCCCATAATGCATACAATGAATTAAATGTTAGGGTAAGGAGTGAAGAAAGTAGAAAATGTAGTGACCTTCTCCCATTATTTTCTTAGGTGAGACTTTGTCTTAGGAGATTGTACGCAGATAGCGGAAGGAAAATTCTTTGGCGCTGACAGATCTGAGTTTAGTCTCTGTGACTTATAAATTAATTGATCTCTGGACATTTTCTTTAACGCAGTGGTTTTTCAAGTGGGGGTGATTTTATCCCCAGAGGACACTTGGTAATGTCTGGAGACGTTTTTAGTTGGGGAAATTGTCGGGAGGGGAAGAGGAGTTGCTGTTGGCAAGTGAGCCAAGTTCAGGGATGCTTCTCACCATCTACAAGGCACAGCCTGCTCCCCCACGACAAGGGATTATCTGGACCAAAATGTCAATAGTGCTGAGGTGGAGAAACCCTGTCAAGCATAATAAGCCTCTATTTCCTCATCTGTGAAATGGGGTGAAGAGCAGCAGCCTTCCTGGTCATTGGGTTACACATAGTAGGGGTTAGTATCTGGCAGCTAGTAAGCCCTCAATTCGGGCTTTCTGGTCCCCTCTCAAGCTCCTTCTTTCTGGATGTTGAGAGGATGAGGAGAATTTAGAAGCATTGCCAAGCTAATTACAGGGCTGGGAATAACATTCTGAAAGAACATGAAAAGAACTGGGATTACTTTGCCTGAAGTGGAAAGGTGGTTGGGAGATGATTTAATGACAGCATTAAAGCCTGAGAGGTGTTATTATTTAGGGGAGCCTGATCCGCTGCTTTCCATCTCCACTGAGGAATGAAAATGAACCCCAAGCTGGTTGGAATTGGGCTAGATGTGAGGTAGAACTTCCTGCCCACAAAGAACATGAAACAAGAGCCTTCTGCAGCATTGTAAACTAAAAACTGATTCCTATCTGAATTCAGCGCCATTAACATCCTTTGACAACTTTGTATGTGTGGAAACTGAGAGACTGGTAGGGGACAGTGGGCACAGAAATTCTTAGACCAGTGTGGGGTGGTGTGCAGGAACACAGATGCCATGGGCCAGCACTTGGCCAGGGGCTCCAGGAGGCCAAGGGTCTAGGGCTAAGAGAAGGACAGTGATAAAATGGAAATGGATTGCAGAGATGAGTCATGTTGGCAGAAGAAGGCCAGAACCAAGGGCAGGTGGGCACAGGAGGTGGGTGGGTGGGGGTGGCTGGGGGATGGGACAATGAGGTGTGTTGGGGGAGCAGCAGAGAACCCTCCAGGCACCCAGGGATGCTAGCTGAGGGGCTTGTCCTTTGTTCAATGAGTCCAAGGGTGTGGGCAGGAGAGCCCATTGCTGGGAGGGTAAATGCAGAGGCTGGGTACTGTAGGCTGGAGGCAGTCTGGGGGTGGGGGCAGGGCAGTCAAGGACTGTCCTGAGGACTTAGGTCAGGTGAGAGGTAGTGAGGGTGGTGCAACTGGGAAGGGCGGCATAATCCTCTCCTGAGCCCTGTTTCCTGGGTGGGCCTCCTTTCTCTCCATCCAGGTAGACAGATTGGCTCCAAGCTGGGCCACCTGCTGATCTCACCACCCAGGCACCCATCCCGAGGACTGGATTGGCTTCAGCACTCTCAGAACCTGAAGCATGGCTATCTGTCTGATTGCTTCTAGCTCTGCCAGTGTGGGCCATGTGCGTGGGGTGCATGAAGCCTGCTCAGGCCCACCTGGCACCTGCTCCCTTCCCATGGTGATGCTGGTAGAGACAGAGTATAGAAGTAAAGGCCGGGGCCAGAGATGAGCGGGGAAGCAGAACCATCCAGGCCTAGGGCTGCTGACAAAGCCCCCCATCCTTGGTCGCCACTCATCTGTCTTTGAGTCTCCAGACCCCGAAGATAGTGCTGGGGTTCCTCCCAAGCCCCAGCAGCTGCACAACTTGGCACCCTGGGCAGGAGGCCCTGCAGGGAGTGTCCGTGGAGGCCCACTTGAGATGGAAGGGTTTGCAGTAACAGGTCTGCAGATTAGGGTAGACCCAAGGGAGGACTTCCTGAGCCTAAGCTGTGAGGGGCCATCAGGTTGCTAAGGGAGGTGGAAGACGTGCAGCGTCTTAGCTCCAGACCATGCAAGGGAACCTCCCAGGAAGCTTGGGAAGTGTAGGTCCACTTCAGACCCAGCCACACCCGCTGAGCACATCCATTCTCATGTCCAGAATTGTGAGGCCACTGTCCCTTCGGAGAACGTCCCTTCAGACCTTTCTCGTCTGACCTGGTGTCCTGCAATGAGCAGGGACTTCGGCATTAAAGTACCAAATTGTACTGAGCTTCAATTTGTCACGTTTCATATGAGGATGTCAGTACCTATTTTATAGAAGTACTTTGAAGATAAAAGAAATAATGTGGTGACTCTCCATAGTTGGTTCTCAACAATTAATATTCTTTCCTTTTCTGTGCCCTGGGGCCAGCTCTGTGGTGTTTCTAGGAGGCGTTGATTGTCGGGTGCTGAGCTGGGGCTGCAGGGGCCTGAGAGTGGTAGCTCCTGGCATTTCGCACCCTGGGTGCTTTGTTGTAGCCCCTGGTCCCAGTAGGGAGAGAAGACCCCCACAAGGATCTCAAAATCTACTGCACCAGGTGGGACAGCAAACAGACATGGCCCTAACTGGTCTGATGATGAGAGATGGAAGTCAGCCTAGGTGATGGGGACCCAGGACCAGCTTCTAACCTAGGCTGTGGAGGGAACAAGCTGAGAAGAAGGCGGCAGAGCCGAGATGGAAGGATCAACCAGCAGGAGTCGTCAGCATCACAGACTCTCCGTTATAGGATCCCAGCCCAGCCAATCGCGCTCTACCACCAGGAGGGCAATTTGGCTGGTGCCCACTCCGAGAGCCTGTGGTTGTGCCCATAGGATGCCAACCACCTGTACAGAGAGTTCAGAGCTCACCAGATGCTCCCCAGGCACAGAGGGCTGGCATCACAGAGATGCTGGCCCACACTAGCTGGCACGTGTAGCCAAGGAGCAGGTCCCCCAACCATCCTGAGCAAGCCAACTAGCTCCTTGCTCCTCAGAGAGGGAAGGCACAGTGATCGTGAGTCACGCCACTCCCCAATTATTTTGAAAGGAAGCTTCTGTAATGAAGGAGGAGAATTACAGAGCAGCGCCAGCGTTGGGGAAACATGCCCAACTTCCAGCCGTCATTCCCACTCGCCTCCTTTCTCTTTGCTCGAGGTGCGTATGACAGGAGCTTCCAAACAGCTTCAGCACGGGAAACTCTGGGAGTGTGTGTGTCTATCTCATCCCTCCATAAGTTCCATCTGTCTGCAAACCTCTCCCTTGTCAGCAGCTGGCGAGGCTGCTCAACAATGGAATGATGCTGTTTCCCCACTGCCAGCTGAGCTCCCTGCCAAGCTCCCTCCCTCCAGACGGAGAGGTGCATCTGTGGGGATCCAGGGCTGGTGGTGAGGCCCTGAGCAGAGGTTTTCCCAGCCTGCTGCCCCGCACGGAAAGGGCCTCTCCTCCCCACCTGCTACCGCAGAGCCCACCGCCGCCTCTGCTACAGCCCTGTTGAAATTCCAGCTAGCTCTGGTAGAAATTTCTGGGCCAGTGACAAACACAATGTTGGAGAAAGTGATGGGGAGGTTGTAGAAGATGCTTTCTGGAGTACTTTCTAGACTTCCTGATGCCACGACTAGGACAATTGTCTTTGGAGGACTTTGAAGTCCCTTGCTGTTTGAAGCCATGGTCCTGCTGCAGTCACGGCCAGATTCTCCAGGGCCAGAAAGACTTTGAAGGCCACCCAGTCCATTCTCATCTCCCTCCCCTCCACTACCTTCTCTCCCCATTCCATGCTTAAATCTCCTCTACGTTTCCCTTGTGCTGACCAGGTGCGGTGGCTCACACCTGTAATCCTACAACTCTGGGAGGCCGGGGCAGGAGAATAGTTTGAGTTCAGGACTTAGAGACCAGCCTAAGCAAGAGCAAGATCTTGTCTCTACTAAAATAGAAAAATTAGCCAGGTGTGGCATCAAATGCCTGTAGTCCTAGCTACTGTGGAGGCTGAAGTAAGAGGATGCCTTGAGCCCCAGAGTTTGAGGTTGCTGTGAGTTATGACACCATGGCACTCTACCCAGGGTGACAGAATGAGACTCTGTCTCAAAACCAAAACAAAAAAAATAAACAAAACAACATTTCCCTTGTACACTTCTAGCATTGGGATGCCCAATGGATTCAGGCCAACCTGGACTGTTCTATGGCTTTTCTTCTATTGAGCTGAGGTCTTTCCACATTGAGTGGATTCCCGCTGGCGTTGGTCCTGCTCCCGTGGAGCACAAGGACGGAGTCTCATCTCCCTTCTTTATGACTGCTTGGCTTTTGCTGGAAAGTAGCCAGTGTGTAAACCTGAGGCTTCTCTCATCCTGGAGAACAACCCCTGCTTCCTTGAACTGCTCCTCACACTTGTAGTGTCAAGTCATTTTGATGGGAAATGAACATTTGAAATTGGTCTCAGTTCAGACTCCCTCCTTCTGGTGGATTTAGTAGGTAAAAAATAGAGTCCAGTTTGTTGGTTTATAAAAGTGACCTCATAGGTGCCTCTCCCAAAGTATGTAATTTAGTCCCCAAACCCCGTGTGGCTGATGGTGTCCAGACCTCTAGGAGCCAGTCAGCTGGAACACTTGCTCTATGCTGAACCCTGGGCTCAAAGGGAGGTGCCAAGGAAAAGGGGGCCCTAGCTAGCTCCTGGGGGGCCCGCAGATTAGAGTGGGCTGAAAGAAGCATCAGAAAGAGACTTAATGACATTCACAAGGGAGCCCAGTGGAATGCCACAAAGGAAATGCAAATGTTGGAGGACATGCCCAGGTGGCCTGTGTAGAAGCTTCTGGAGGAAGCTGGGTCAACATGCAGGAAGAAGCTCAGAGCAAGAGAAAGAGGAAGGGCCTTCCTGATGGGGAGAGGCAGAAATCAGTGGTGCAGTCACGTGTGGGAGCTGAAAAGGCAGAGGGAGTGACAAGGGCTACATGGGGTAACAGGGCAGTAGAGGGGTGAGTTAGAGAACTTACCAGGACTCCAAGCACCTGCGATTGAAGAGGAGGAGATGAGGCCCTGGAATTAAGGAAAACATTCTTTTTTAGCAAGAATGCTCCTTTTATCTTTCAAATGAAGACATTGTTGAATCCCCAAGAGACTCTTGGAGGACAGGAGGTCACTGAGACGTGGGGCTTGGTGGAGCCCGCCCTGCATTCTGCTTCTCTGTCTAGGACGTATCTGGCCACTAGCTCTTCCCAGGTAGCCTTACCAGGAAATCACCTTGGCCAAGAAACTTGGCCCAGTCTTTGGAGGTGGCTGGGTCTGCTAAGTTGACTTTCATAGAGAACAGGAAGAATTCCAGGCTGCAATTCCAGGAATTCCAGAATTAGGCCAGCTCTTTCCTAAAGAGCAGTGCACAGTGCCCATCCTTACTCCATGGACACACCACACAGACCTGCTGGGTCTCAGGTCCTCGCTGCAGAGACCCTGTCTTTGGGCAACTGTCTCCCTGCACCAAAGTGTTTGAATTCTTCCCTTCCTTTTCTGGGCCTGATTTCCAATTTGCTAGTGTTTTCCATTTCATTTCCTTCCTGCTCACCTTTCCTCCCTGTGGGATCATTTGGGGCTTTGATTTCCTTTTGTCGGAATGAACATTTCTTTGGTATCACAACCGACCCTCTCTCCTCCTACTCCAGTGACATTGTTTAACTCAGCTGTTTCCTGCACCTGGCTTTGTCCCACATTAACCAGAAGGAAGGATTGCTGGTGGGGAGGGCAGGAGAGCAGCCAGCAGCCAAGCCTGCCCTCCCTCTACTGAGACAGAAATGGGTTTCTGCTGGTATGGGGAAGAAGTGAGCTCTAATTGCTGACACCATTGTGCCTGGAGGGGGGCCTTGGAGAAGCCACCACATCATCCCTGCTGGGCTGCCCCATATCCTGGCAACAGAATGCTGGGGGGGTTGGTGTGAGTCCCAAATCCCTTGGCTGGGGGAAACCCCAGCCTCTCTCCCCTTGCTTCCAGGCACAACATGGAAGCCACTTGACATGGATTGAGGAGGGGTAGTGGTGTGAGACAAGTGACAGCCTCTTTTAAGAACTACAGAAAAAAAAAATTCTACCATGTATCCTCCAAGCTCTCCAGTTCGGGGCTACTTTGTGGGAATAAATTGCTCTAACCTAACCTCTGCCCATTGTAGTTCTACATGTGTTTGCCCTTGGAAGTGGCTACTCTGGCTGTCTTAACTCTCCCTCTACTGATCTTCAGGGTTGGGCTGGTTGGGGAGAGGTCCCTCTCTCCTTTTTGGACTTTTATGGACTTTATACATCTCACTCAGATCTTTGGCTGCGGCTCCGTGACTGGTCAAAGCAGTTTTCCTGTTAGCCTGTTCTTTTCATCATGCATGCTTCTCGGCGATGGTGGACTAAAGAGAGGTTCTCAGGGGAAACATAGCTTGGGGGGGACTCCATCATATCAGTTTAACTAGGCCAAGATCCTGATCAATGTTCTCCAACTTCTAATCCGTGGCCAGGGCAATTTCAAAGTGAGGAATGGTCTGTCCGTTCATCCATTCATTGCATTATTCATCTGACAAACACTTTCTGACTTTCTAGTCTCCGCCAGACACTGCAAAGCATAGGGAAGCCTGAGATGAAGAAAGCAAGGTGCTTCCTCCCAAGCACGCACATTCCTTATCCTTATGCGCTATGGTGCTGTGCGATGATGCCATATTTGCACAGGTGCTGTGGAAACAAACAGCCTCTGCCTGGAGACTCATGGAAGGCATCACACAGGGATGGCATTGGAACTGGGCCTTTGCAGGAAGCAAAAGTCAAGAGGCGGAAGGCAAGACTTGCTATTAAGTAATGATGTATTTAGGACACACCACTCCAAACTATGGTGCCTCAGCATTATTGAATTTCCAGCTGATGGAATTTGAGAAAGGACAGAGGTAGGAAGGCCTACTCCCTTCCCCTGAAGCAGGTCATGAAACTTGGGAAGGCCTCTCTGACCCTACCCTGAAGCAGGTTAGAAGACCCTCATGTGAGACGCACCTGCCCGACACCCTGAAGGTAGGAGACAGAGGGGAATCTGAGCACCAGGCCCTGCTAAGCTCCCCCCTGTGCACCTCCTACTCTTGTCCTATCACATTTCTCCCTAACTGCTCCCTTTTAATCAGATCCACTATACAAAGCAGGCAGGTTGAGCTGTTTCTTCGGGTCCTCATTTCCTTATGGTGGCTCCCATGTCACATAAAACTTATATTAAATAAGTTTATATGCTTTTTCTCTTGTTAATCTGTCTTTTGTTATGCCCCGACCATGAATGTAGAAGGGCAGAAGGAAGGACATTTTTCCTACTTTACAGTAATAGTTAGGGCAGCAAGTTAAGTTCAATTGCTTTGTATGGTGTTTTCCTCAATGCAAAGAGGGTTAACCATGGAAATGATAAAAAAATTATTCTTTCTTTCAGTCAGGTGATGAGTAACGTTTGTGTGCCCAGCTCTGTGCACTAGGGTGCCTTGCATGTGGCATTAGCTACTAGTCATAAAAACTGGGGACATCAGGCCACTGAGAAAGCCCAGTAGTATGGATCTGGAGGCTGGCAAGCCCTTCACTCCTCACTGAGGCTGCTGCAGAAACCTTCCAGGAAAAGGGGAGAGGGCTCTGCTTATTGTCTGAATCCTGAGTTCCTAAGGGCACCAGATGTGTTCTAGCTCAAGATTTAGGTTTGAGGAGAATGTAAATTCATTGAACTGTGGGGTCTGGGGGGCTCTGACTTTGGTGTCTGCTCTTTAATCAATAGCATTAGGCCGTTTAATGGAAAGGTCTTAATTTGATAATCTCCCAGAGGAGTCATTAGTTTTGACATGACATATTACATGGCTTCCTGGCTACCCGGGAAACAGGGCCGGCTTCCCAAAGGGATGGGGATGCTGCTGTCTTTATTTCCCCTTTGTATCAAGAGCCAGGAACAAGCTTGGTTTTCATCACAGCTTCAAAGGTAAGAGCTGGAACAGACCCTGGTTAGTGCATGCTTCTGCCCCTGCAAAGACCACACAAGGTCCTTGGTGGACCACCCTAGCCAGGTAAAAATAGTTCCTATTGCCAAAGAGAATCCCCGATTTCTTGTCTGAAATATCATCCTTAGTTATTTTAAAATAACTGAAGCTATAATTTGGGGTATTCCTCCACATTTCAAACTTGACAAACCTGTCATTGAGGAGTTACAAAAAGGGCCCTCATGGCTGGGGAGGGTGTCCTGGTGGGCTGGGGGTTGGCCATGGGCATCGTTGTCAAGAAGCAAAGGAGTCAATATTCTCAAACTTCAGCTGAGAGGAGAAATGCCTGGCACCATTCTCCAAGGTCAGAGTCATGGG
Organism: Perodicticus potto; assembly: GCA_963574655.1. Classification (NCBI taxonomy): domain Eukaryota; kingdom Metazoa; phylum Chordata; class Mammalia; order Primates; family Lorisidae; genus Perodicticus; species Perodicticus potto. Next base: position 72,271 of record CAUYRH010136932.1, on the reverse strand, counting down.
CCCTCTCAAACCACTTACCCAATGTGCCCCCGGTCCCACTGACCTGTTTTATTTCCTTCTAAGCACCACTACCTAAAATCACTTTCTTATTAATATTATTCATTTTATACACATGTCCTCTCTGTTTCTTTATCTCCTGTTGTGTTATAGGTGCTGAATTAATATGGGAATGGAAACTTGATAAAAGAATATAAAAAATTTCTGTCTGAACTCCAAAGTACAAACTTTACATGCTCCTGAACTCATAGCTAGCAGGCCAAGTCCTGCTCATTTCTAACACTTTTTTTTTTTTTTGAGACAGAGTCTCACTTTGTCACCCTCAGTAGAATGTGGTGGTGTCACAGCTCAAAGCAACCTCTAAATCTTGGGCTTAAATGATTCTCTTGCCTCAGCCTCCCAAGTAGCTAGGACTATAGGTGCCTGCCACAACTTCCGGCTATTGTTTAGTTGCCATTGTCATTGTTTAGCAGGCCCAGGCTAGGTTCGAACTCGCCTGTCTTGGTGCATGTGGCTGGCGTCCTACCCACTGAGTATGGGCACCTCCTTCATTTTTTAACACTCTTTTAGTTGAACCTTTAATCTTACCAATCCTCATTTTCTTATCTGTGAAACACACCCCTACTTTGAAAAGGTTACTGTGAGGATTACACAAGGTAATATATGTGGAAACTCCTTTCTAAGCTTCAAACACTGTGTAGATATAAAGTATAGTAGACAGCTCAGATTTATCTGTTTATCGTCTCATCCTTTGGAGACCCACCAGTCCCCAAGGTTCTATTTGGCCTGCCAATCACAACAGCAGACCACAGAAACCGACATGTGACTCAGGCCTGGATATCCCCTCCCTTGGGACAGTGAGGGATCTAAGAATTGAGCACAAAATCCAAATAGGGCCATGTTCAGTGTTTTTTCCTGAAACATATATTTATGCTAAGAGGTAACAAGCTATGAATTAGAGCAACTGAAGTCTATCTTCCCTATTGCAAAGGAGGGGCATGGTGGAAACCTTTCTGCAAATAAAGTAGAGACAAACAGAAATGAGAAACAGATGGTGACAGACAGATTTCTGATGGTCCCACGTCCTGGTTCTAGCTCCTGATTGTTGGATACCTGAAGGTCTTCTCTTAGTCCCTGAATATTCTTATTTTACCCAGTATGTGAGCCAACATTTTGCCTAGTTAGATTGAGTTGGTGTTCAGTCATATGCAACTGAAAAGTAATTCCTAGCCATTGACTTATTCATGTATTCATTTATTAATTTAATCATTAACATATTTAACTGTGAGTTATTAAATATAAGACATCATTGTTGTATAATAAAGAATTTAATTGATCTTTGTTCCTAGTTCCTGGAAGGGAGCCTCTAAACCCTTGGAATTTCCCGAGTGATAGGACTGCCTTTGTTATTTGTGTGAGCCCTTGGACCACACCTGAGATTAGCTAAGGAAATGACTCAGGATGAGGCTGGCCATGCTAGAAAGACCAATTGTGTGTTTAGAGCAGTGGAGCTTTGAGCTAGGCCAAATCAGCCTGACCTCCTCCAGGAAGGGGAGAGGAGGGCGGCTGGAGATGGGTTCAAGCACATGGCCAAGGATCCAATCAATCACATCTATGTAACAAAACCCCAGTAGAAACTCCAGACACCAAAGCTCAGTGGGGCTTCCTGGCTGGTGAGCACACCAATGTGCTGGAAGGGTGATGGGATGAGGACACCGAAGCTCTGCCCACTGAAGCTCTACCGTCTCTTCATTTGGCTTCTGATTTGCATCCTTTATAATAAAACAGGAATTTTACATATGGTGCTTTCCAGATTTCTGTGTATCAGTCTAGTGAATTATAAAACCTGAGGAAGTTGTGGATTTATTGCCAGGTGGTCCAAAATATGGGGATCCCCACATTTGCAACTGGCATCTGAAGTGAGGGCTGTTTTGTTGGGGACGTCTATGTCATATGCGTGTCATTACTGCCAGAATTGCACTGGAGTGTTATAACCATGGTGCCGATGATCTGGTCATTCCACTCTAGGTATTTACTCAAGAGTAACAGGCAACATATGGTTTTTCATTAGGTGAAAGACTTGTATAAGGATGTTCATAGTAGCTTTATTTTTAGTAGTCTTAACCTGGAAACAACCCAAATGCCCATGAATAGGTAAATAGATGAACAAATTGAGGTCTATCCAATTAATAGACTACTACACAGTAATAGAAAAGAATGAATTAAAACATGCAGCAACATGGATGAATCTCCAAGTAATTATGCTGAATGGAAGAAGCTGCCCTGATATATATTATCAGAGATATAGCCATACTATACTCATATACCTTCATTTGTATAAAATTCTAGAAAACACTAAGTAATCTATATAGTGACAGACACCAGATGAGTGGTAGCCTGCAGAGGAGAGATAGGGAGGGGTGGGAGGGAGAGATAGATTGCAATGGGGCGGAGGGAAACATTGAGGGCGGTTATGTTCACCATTTTGATTGTGGTGATGGTTTCACTGACATACCCATCAATGTCAAAACTTAGCAAACTGTACATTTTAAATATGTGCAGTTTATTTTATGTCAGCAATATCTCGATAAAGGTGTTACAAATAACAGCAAGGTAGGCTTTGTAGAAGGACTAGAAGGTTTCCTCTAGCATCTCATTGGTAACAGACTCAGTTTATCCAGAATGGAGCTCCAGAAAACTGAGAATCATCCTGGACTTTTTCCTCTTCTTCCACCAACAGCCAGTTGGAAATTAAGTTCTGGTGATTCTCTTTCCTCTGAAGCCCAGCCCCTTCTTTACAGCCTAGTTGAGGTCATTATTATCTCACAGGCAAACTCTCCCAGTAGCCCCCTTACCTTTTTACCAGTTTCCAGGCTTATTGTCCTATCCCATTTCCATCCCCTCTTCACTAATTCCACAGCCCCCATCCTCTGCACTGCTACCAAAGGGCACTTTCTAGAATCTGTGTGTGATCACTTTATGCCTTAATATATGTTTCTTCTAGACGCAGAATAAAAACTCAGATGTTCTCCTTTTTCTTTGTTTAGATAATCCCTACCATTGCTTCTTTGTAGAAACAGTCACCAATCCCAGTCTAATTATGTGTCCTATTATGTGAACTCCTCCTTGGCAGAAGTGTGTGCTCTCACATATGCCAAATTAATTGTTGATTTATTGTCTATCTTCCTACCAGACTGCATACTTCATAAAAGAAGGAACCATGTCTATTGTGTTAACTATCATGACCAATGCCCTTCACAGTGTCTGGTACAGAACAGGAGCTCTAGAATTATTGGTTATTAACTCAAGGAGTTCTCGAGTCTATTAGGACCAATACAACAATATAAGGTAAATTATAGGTGCCATAAAGCATGAGCCAAATAAAATACTATAGTGGACTGGAGGAGCAGGGAGAGATCTGGCTGTGGGATGAGGAAGGGTTTGAACAAAGAAGGGAAGAGGCATAAGGAGCAGGGCCAGGACGTTCATGTGGTAAGAAAGAGCCTACCATGAAGAAGAGCAAGAAAACCTATCTTGCCTATGCAGGCAGACTAGAGCGGTCCACTTTGCTCAGATTATACATTTGCAAAATGCAAAGACTAGTCAGCAGGATGGCTGGAAATGCCTTCAGGCCAGAGCTTGGAGGGTGTTACATATTCAATTAATACAAACATCCAACTTGCGTAGAACTCACACTTATGAACAGAGGCTAGTACAGGTAATAGGTAAATGTGCCTATTTCAACTTACATGCAAATTCAGCCGGGGAACAAACCTACAGAGTCTGTCTTACTCATGATCCAGGGACTGCCTGTGTTTGGTCGCCACGGGAAGCACTTGAGGATTTTTGAACAGGTGAATGTCTTGATCGGCTACACTGCTGCTTCTCCTCTCCCTTTCTTCCTCCTTCTCTCTTTCTCTTCCTCCTCCTCCCCCTCTTCTCTCTTTTCTGGGGGAGGGGTCGTGGTAGCAGTGGAGCTTAACATAGACTCGAAAGGGATAGAGACTGCAGTTGGACCCCATGCCTTAGCATACTGTCCAAGCACTCGAGTGTTAGCTTTGAAAATAAAGGAGCTGAGTCAGATGTGAGGAATGTGGTAGAAATAGACTTCATAGGACCCAGCGTCTAATTACTTAGGAGGATGAAAGAGAGGGAAGACTCAAAGCTGAATCAGCATTTTCAACGCTCTTTTGTACAGAGAACAGTGGTGTCTTTTTTAATCATCACCAAGGAGCAGGCTGCTGGGGTGCCCAGATGGACCCAGTTGGAGAGGGGAGAGGAAAAGAATTTGGAATGGATTTGTCCTTTGTAATTGGGTGAATGTAGTTCCTGCATTCATGGATCAAGAAATTCTGGAGACTTCTTCCCAGTTGTGCTCAGTCCTCTGGGAGCCTCTGCCAGTCAACTGGATGGGAGATCTGTCTTCACTAGGAGATTTTTTTCCCCCCTAATAAATAACAATGCTAAGTTACAAGTGTGTGGGGGAGTATAAGGATGTCGCTCCTCAATCCTGCTATTGTGTTTTTGCTCTGGGTAATTAGTGTCTGATAGTTTTAAACAGATGGGTCTCTCTGGAAGCAGAGATTATGCCTTGAAATCAATCCTGAACAAATATTATATTAATTTCTCAACTCCCTCTCTCTGTGGGCAAAACCCTTTCTTTTCCTCTGAACACTGTAATGCTGAGAATATTAATATTGGATCATTTAGAGATGAAACAGAAGTGGTAGAGGAGAAAGAAGGGATGGGACTTAGGAGCCGAGGAGGAGGCAGATGCTAAAAGTTTCATGTGGCTCTATGCAGCCTGGAAGAAGGTAAAGGAAACTCTGATAGCACACAGGGCAGGTGGGGGGAACTGCTCCCCAAATGCTCAGCTTTAGCTTGATGTTGGCACCTGCTTTGACAACACAAAGGCTGTGTTGGGCAGGCTGGGTGGTCTCTGATGCTTATTTCATCTCATGGAGGAGAAGACCAGTTCTACATAAATAGGTCTGCAGGGGGCCTGGCTAGACTTCTGACTTTCCAATCAAACCGGGCAATCTGCAATTCAAAAACAAACCAGGCTGCCTGGAGTGAGCCTGCAGCCTCCCTGCCACCACCTGGGAGGCACAGCCTCTTCTCCTGAACTGTTAAAAAGACCCCCCTCCCCCATTTAAGGGTATGAGATAAAGTCCATGCTCTTATTCCCAGTGTTGGTTAAGAGCTGGGCCTGGCAATGTTTCAATATACAGGCAGCTCTTGATTATGAATGCTAATATAATTCTGAACCATTTCTCTTTTGCTTTGTAGATTTTTTTTTACTTCTGTCAGGCCTTACCTACCTAATCATGTAAGGCTCAGGTTGACATTAAAACATGAAAATGAGTAACAACAGGGATGTTGTGAAAAAAGCACTGGATTTGGAGTCAGTCCTGTCCTGTTAATGAATCTCAGGCTCTGGGTATCTCAGTTTTCCTATCTGTGGAATGGGGACCATGTCACCCCTCCCTCTTAGCACTGTTAAGATTGAAACATGATGAATACAAAAGTACCTAAGGAGCTGTAAAATCCCAAGCCCAGATGGGATTATAAAAATGGTCTTGTTGCCCTCTGAGCACCAGTTTTTTGTTTAGAGAGAAAACCCACCTGCAGATGAATATGGAGTGTGGATGGGGTGATACTGAACAGAGGGGCTAGGCTGATACAATTTCCTGTATAGGGGAGGAGCTTCCGGGAGAGACCATTGAAGGAGGCAGAGGGGTGCAGTGGGGCGGGGAGAATGTTAAGAACTGTGGAGATAGAAAGCCAGACATAGCTCACGCCAAGGTGGGAGGATCCCTTGAGCTCAAGACCAGCCTGAGCAAGAGTGAGACCCTATCTCTACTAAAAATAGAAAAATTAGCCTGGAGTTGTGGTGGGTGCCTACAGTCCCAGCTACTTGGGAGGCTGAGGCAGAAAGATTGCTTAAAGTCAGGAGTTTGAGGGTGCTATGAGCCAGGCTGATGCTATGACACTCTAGCCTGGGGTAGCTGAGTGAGACTCTGGTCAAAAAAAAAAAAAAAAAAAAGAAAGAAAGAATGAACTGTGGAAAGTCTGGTATTTTTACCTTACTCATAAGCTAATGAATTAGTCTGACATTGAGAGGTCAAAGATCGAAAATAAAAGATTATTCTGAAACATGAACAAAAGGAAATGGAGTCCAGGTTCTGTGTGGGCAACAGCAGCCTTTATTCCCACCCGGGTGCGGTGGGCTGAATTTGAGAAGGAAGTCAGCAAGTGGGTTAAGGTGGATGGAAATTTAAAGGGTCAGAAGGGTAGGGATTGGCACATTCCCTTTTTCCTGGGTGGAACATTCTATGCATTCATTTATTCCTGGGCAGGTTGGTTCTGTCTGGGGGGTCCCTCCATTTGACATCATCTCAGTCTTTTTAGTCTATCATAAGGTGGTGGGATGATGGGTGTGGTATCTCTTTGACTTCTTCCTGCAGGATCAGGGACAGCATGGGCTGCCTGTAAGGAAAATGGGAGTGATATTTACTGAACTTTGGGTCTTCCGTCTAAACTGGTTGATATCCACATAAGCAAGGATATGAGTTGTTTTCTGGGTGACTGCCTGGTCAGTAAATTGGGAGATGAGGGAGAGGATTACTGGTCTGAAACTGAGAATGAGAAAGATCATAATTAGTGGCTCTAACATAGGAAATAACCAAGAAGGCCATGATTCCAGCACCATGAGAGTGGAGTAGCCTGAGGGCACAGTAAATTACTATTAATTCCTACCACTGAGATCTCAGTTTTAGAAGACCTCTGTAAGATGGCAGCAGAGAAAAAGTTGCTCCTGTGTGTATTAGTAAAGAGACTGGCTTACCTTCCACTAGCAAAAATACCCAGTTTAGTTTTCTAGGAGGGAGTCCAGGGGGCATCCTGGTTTTCTGGGGATTGTCACTCTTCATCAAGTAGGCCCAGGAGTTCAAGGGATTACTCTAGTCCTGGGAGGTCCTGTGGTCCTTAGAAGGACCTGGGCAGTCAGACTTCCAGTGAGGACCTCCACAGGCTGGGCATGGTTTGGGGGAAGGGTTTGGATTTGGGTACTGCTTTGCCCACTGTCCTGGCCTACTGCATTTAAAACATGATCCTGGGGGAAATTTTCTTTTTTCAGACTGCCCAGAGGAGTTATGAAAAAGGAGCTGGGTTTTGTCTAACGGAAGCCAAGAACAGGAGCTCTGAGAGACAGATCCATGAGTTCTTAGTCTGAGAGCCCTGGGGGAATTTTTGGATTTTTTTTGTCCGGATATCCGGTACAGACTGAGAGATAAAATGCATGTTAATAGGGTGGAGGTAAGACTATCATACAATCCTGCCAGGTCAGATCAAATGATTGGGTTAGATATCTAAATTCTTGAGAGTATTTTATGGAATCTGTGGAGAATGAACCTGGTTTCTGACTTATGTGGGACAGGTCTGAGAGGAAAGGGAACATGAACCCCAACAATGCCTCTGTTCTTACAACCTCTTGGAGAGCGTAGAGAGGTTATGGTGGTCTGGAAATGGAAGGCCATAAGGTGTGGCTGGACCTAGTATGGGGTGGGGGAAATGGGTCCGCCATGTTTCTTTTCTCTCCCCATCTCTCTCTACCACATGCAGCGGAAGGCAGTAGGGGGCAAGGGAGAGAGGGGGATGGGGTGGAATTCTACAGGTAGGAATGAGTTTGAGGGAGCAGGGGCTGTGGAGGTGCAGAAGGGGAAGGGCTGTCTACCAGACCAAAAGAAGACAATGGAGATTCAGATGGGTCGGGGAAAGTCATTTTGACCCAAGCAAGGAAAATCTGCGAGGGTTCACAAGACAAACACAGAGAAGCAATGTTTCAGAGGAGGAGGAAGCCTGGATATAGGGGATCTCCGACCATTTCCCTAATTTCCAACAGTAATTGTTGAGATCAGTGAGGACCGAGAGGTCAAAGGAGCCATTTTCAGGCCCTCATGTACATAGGCCAAGCAGTATCACAGAAAAAGATTAGGCATTTAGGTTTAAGGTCAGGATAGAGCAGTAGCGGCTTGAGGGTACATGTGAAATTTACAGGTGTAGAATATAAATATCTTACCATAGCAACTAAGAAAATGCCGTGAAGACTATGTTAACCAGTTTGATGAAAACATTTCAAATTGTATATAAACCTAGCACATTGTACCCCATGATTGCATTAATGTACACAGCTATGATTTAATTAAAAAAAAAAAAAGGTGAAGAAGGGGAATCTGTGACTGAGCAGTACCCATATTGGAAACTGGAGGTAAAAAAAAAAAAATGAGGCTAAAGTGAGGATAAAGAGAACTTATGAGGAGGAGGAGGATGGAGGTGGCTGAGGGTAGGTCAGGGAGGTTACCAGGCCTCTTTGTGTGAAACCAGCCAGAGAGAAGTGGCCCAGACCCATGGGGGGCATCCCCATGCACAAGCCACTGGACAGGCGAGTCTGACTAGCCCAGGTGAGTCCATAGGTGGCCGGGGCTGGGGTCAGGGAGGTACTAGGCCTTCGTGTGTGACCTTTAACCAGTAAGAAAAAAGCGAGGCTGGGGTTAACCAGCTGGAAGCGGGTCCGGGCCCACGGGTGGGTGTCCCCAAACACGAGGTACTGGATGGGCGAGTCTGACTCGCCGGGGTTAGGCATGGACCACCAGAAATTTTTTGGCTCAGAGTGGAGAAAGGGAAGAAAAGTTTAAAAAGCTGAGAGAGGAGCTATATATAACTGTTTAAGAGGTCCAGAGATGGAGGGAGAGGGAAAGAGGAGTTGGAGTGGAGACAAGAAAAGAAAAGTTTAAAAACGTTCAGAAAGGGATTCTAGACAAATGCTCACCTCACCATTAAATGGATGACTTTCAGGCAGGGGTCAGAAGGGTCCCCCCGTTTCCCTTTGTTTCATTGGAACAAGAATCCATCTAGTTGGGTCCGATGGGGTGTATTTGGGCTCCCCAAGCGGGCTTCTCCCTGTCCCGGCTTCTTGGCACCAAAATGAGGGTCAAAGATCAAAAATAAAAGATTATTCTGAAACGCAAACAAAAGGAAACGGAGTCCAGGTTCTGTGTGGGAATAGCGGCCTTTATTCCCACCTGGCTGTGGCGGGGCTGAGTTTGAGAAGGACGTCAGCACATGGGTTAAGGTGGATAGAAATTTAAAGGGTCAGAAGGGGCTCAGCACCCATAGCTCAGTGGTTAGGGTGCTGGCCACATACATGGGGGCTAGCAGGTTCGAACCCAGCCCAGGCCTGCTAAACAACAATGATAACTACAACAAATAGCCAGGTGTTGGAGTGGGCACCTGTATTCCCAGCTACTTGGGAGGCTGAGGCAAGAGAATCCCTTAAGCCAGTGGTTCTCAACCTTCCTAATGCCGCAACCCTTTAATACAATTCCTCATGTTGTGGTGACCCCAACCATAAAATTATTTTTGTTGCTACTTCATAACTGTAATTTTGCTCCTGTTATGAGTTGTAATGTAAATATCTAATATACAGGATGTATTTAGGGGACCCCTGTGAAAGGGTCGTTCGACCCTCAAAGGAGTCGCGACCCACAGGTTGAGAACCGCTGACTTAAGCCCAAGAGTTTGAAGTTGCTGTGAGCTGTGATGCCATAGCACTCTACTGATGGTGACATAGTGGGACTCTGTCTCAAACAAAAAATAAAAAATAAATAAACGGTCAGAGGGTAAGGATTGGCACATTCCTGGGTGCGACATTCTATGCATTCATGAAATGCATTCATTTCTTCCTGGGTGGGCCGATTCTATTTTGATATGTCCCCCCATTTGACTGTAGCAGACATGGATGGTGAAGGATTCACAAGACCCCTGGGCAGAGACAAAGAACTTTGTTACTTACAACAACAGGTTCCCCAAGCCGCAATTCTGACAGGGTGATCGAAAGATGATCAGGTGCCACCTGTGCATACCCAGTGGGTTGTGCTATTGAAGGAGGAAATCTGAGCTGAGGGAACCCAAATTTTACAACGGGAAGAAAGCTGGCCTGACATCTGCTCCAGAAGGAGACATTATCTTTATTTTGCTGGACACTAAGCTAATACACTATCTCTATCTTCCAAGGCTATACAAACAACATGGAAAAGATCGGAATGACGACTAGATGTGCAAAAAACACAAGAGGCCTGCGGAGTATTGTCTCCCACCAGGAGGCTCTGCGCTGAGCTAGAGCAGGGAGTTTTCTGAACCAAGAGTTTGATTGCAGTGGGAAGAGACAGGAGATACAGGGTTCCCAGCAGCTCCCAGCAAGCACCCACTCTATCCCCAACCATCAATCTTTACTCTACAGCCAGGTAGGATCTCTGAAAGGTATGTCTCGTTAGCTGAAAACACATCATTGTTCTTTTTTCTTTCAGAGCAAAATTGTCATTATTCAATAACACAGCCCCCCAAACCACCGTGCTGGGATCAGCAATCGGCATCTGTAGGGAGCTTGTCAGGAATGCAAATTCCCAGGCCCTGATGACTCAGCACTCTGTGCTTGACATTGCTTCTTGGTGATTCTGATGCAGGTTCAAATTTGAGAGTCTTGGGACTAAAAGCATTTTCATGCTCTGGGTCTTGCTGGCTACTCCAGCCTCATCTCTCCACGGTTCCTTAACCACTTGTCAGACCTTCAAAATCACAGGTTCTCTGTCACGTGCGGTCTTCACCCGATGTCTTCTTTCCCCTTTCTAGAACATCATTCCACCCCTGTCCCCCCAAGTTTGCATAGACAGTCTCTACTTATCCTTCAGTTCTCAGTTTAGCAGCACCCCCTCCAGGGAGTCTGCCCGACTTCCTCCAGGTCTGGGAAGGTCTCTCCTTATTTAGTGCTTCCAAAACCCACCTCTTCTTCCATCAGAGCCCTGACCCCACTATCTTAATCCTCATACCCTCATTACCTTCCCGGAGGCCTCACCTCCTAATACCATTTCCTTGGGGATTAAGATTTCAACATATGAATTTGGGGGCAGGAGATAATATCCAGACCATAGCATTCCATCCTAGCCTCCCCACATTCATGTTCTTCTCACATACCAAATCCGTTCATTTCATCCCCAAAGTCTTAAGCCATTCCAGCAACAGCTCAAAAGTCTATAAAGTCCAGAATCTCATCTAAGTATCACTTCAACCTGTGTGGGTGAGACTCACGGTATGATTCATCCTATGGCAAATTGCACTCCAGCTACGAGCCTGTGAAACTGAACACGTCATGTGATTCCAAAATGCAATGGTGGACGAGCATAGGCTGGATGTTCCCCTTCCAAAAGGGAGAGCGAGGGGAGAAGAAAGGGATTACAGCCTCCCAGTAAGTTCCGACCCAACAGAGCAAGCAAAATTAAATCTTAAGAGCTTGCGAATAACTTTCTTCGCTTTGATTTGTCTCTTCTAGCCTGGGCCAGGGGTTACACCCCCTGGGCTCTGGCTGGCTCCACCTCCATGGACTTGCTGGGACAGCTCCTGCTGCAGCTCTCCCAGGTTGGAGTCACCTGCTGAAGGCTCTGCCAGTCTAGGGTGATGGGGATGGCTCTGTCCCACAGCTCCACTAGGCATTGCCCTGGTGGGGACTCTCTTCAGTGGCCCCACCTTGCGTCCTGCGTACCTCTTTCTGAGGTGAAAGGTCACCTTCATCCTTGGAAATCTAGGCAGGCAGAGGTAGCCACCCGCTCATGCACACTGTGCACCAGTGGAAACAGCAGGCATATCACCAAGGTTTACTATTTCTGCCATCTGGAGGGACAGTTACTGTGGCCCACACCAGAGTGCTGCCCCAGAACATGGGAAGCAGAGCATTGGGGCAGTGCTGGGCAGTGAGCACCAAGGTCCTGCCAGTGCCCAGGGTCCTTCCTTTGAAATCATTCTGTGCCCCCAGGCCCTGGCACTCTGGACTTGTGATGGGAGCAGCAGCTCTGATAACCTCTGAAATGCCCTCAGGGTCATTCCTGCCCTGCCATGTCCTGACAGCAGCACCTGGATAATCCATGCTGATTGCCTGCGAATGTTCACTCAGGCACACACTTGGTGTTTTCTGCCTGACATGCCTTTTCATTATTTACCACATGGACAGGCTGAGAATTTTTCAAATCTTTAGGTTCTACTTCTCTTTTGATTAAAAATTACATTCTTAAATTATTTCTCTCATCTTGAATTTTACTATATAAGTATCCAAGAAGAGCCAAGCCATGGCTTCAATACTTTGTAAAAATTTCTTCAGCCGAATATGCTGTTTCACCACTCATAAGTTCTACCTTTCATAAAACACTGGGATATGGACACAGTTCAGTCAAGTTCTTTGCCACTTTATTACGAGGATGGTCCTCCTCCAGTTTCTAAAAATATATTACTCATTTCTGTCCAAGATCTCAGAAGAATGGCCATCATCCCTATTTCTACCAGCATTCTGTTCGTGGCCACTTAGCTAATCTCTAAGAAGACCAAGCATTCCCTCCTCTCACCCGCCCTCCAGCATTACTTTTTATGATCTGCTGTGACAACATAGGCTTTTTCTAGCACAGACCTCAAAAGCTTCTAGCCTCTAGCCATTACCCAGTTCCAAAGCTGACTCCACATTTCTAAGGATTTGTTACAACAGCATCCCCACTTTCAGGTACCAATTTTGTCTTAGTCTATTTGGACTGTTATACCAAAATATAATACCACTGGCTGAGGAGCTTGTAAACAATAGAAATTTATTTCTTATGGTTCTGGAGGCTGGGAAGCTCAAGATCAATGTGCTGGCAGATTCTGCGTCTGGTGGGACCTGTTTTCTGGTTGATAGATGGTGCCTTCTGGTTGTTTCCTGACATGGTGGAAAGGGGAGGGCAGTTCCTGGGGCTTTTATTATAAGGACATGAATCTCATTCATGAGAATTCACTCATTCTGCCACCATGACCTCATCTCCTCCCAAAGTCCCACACCTCTTAATATCATCATCTTTGGGGTTAAGATTTAAAATGTGAATTTGGGGGGCCAAAAAAATCAAATGAAAAAACTCGCTGAAACAAATTTCTTGTTTAAAGTCTGTCTTCACCTAGAAGCCCCATAAGAGAAGGGACCGTGTCTGTCTTGTTACCCATGTACCCACTGCAGAGTAGGGACTCGATTCTAAGCCAGGTATCAGTGGCCATGAAGGAACTGGGCTATAGGGGCCAGTTAGGGACTCTGCACCTTCTGCCCAGAGGCTTGGCCTCCTGGAATATTCCTGTGAAACCCACTCTACTATAAGCCAGGGGATTACCCTGGGGAAAGAGCAAAGTCCCTAAGCTCTTATCCTATCTGCTTTGGGGGCCACACTGTCTACACTAAGCCCAGGTCAGCACAGCTTCCACGGGCCAGAATGCTAGGAGGCTGCTTTCATACTTTGTGAATCCTGATGCAGACCAGGCCACGGTCAGGCCCACGATGCCTAGCAGGATGGAAAGGGTGGCATTCTTAACTTGACCTTCATTGCTGGCAATTCCTCTGGTCTCCCTTGCTTCAGGTCTGAATTTCAAGGGGGAGGTGAGTGGGGAGATTAAGAGGTTTAGAGAGATGAGCACCCTTGACCTCCAGCCTCCATATGTTCATCAATAGGTCTGGCCACTTAGCATAATGGTCTAACTTTGGCTGCACAGTGGAACCACCTGAAAATTGGTGCAATCAATCTGAAAAATGTTGATGCCTGAGTTTCTCCCCTGTATTTTGATTTCATTGGTCTGGGGTTTGGTCCGGACATTGGTATTTTTGTTTTTTAATTTTGTCAAGACAGAGTCTCACTTTGTCACCCATGGTAGAGTGCTGTGGCATCACAGCTCACAGCAACTTCAAACTCTTGGGCTGAAGCAATCCTGTTGCCTCTGCCTCCTAAGTAGCTGGGACTACAGGTACCCACCACAATGCCCAGCTAATTTTTAGAGATGGGGTCTTGCTCTTGCTCTTGCTCAGGCTGGTCTCAAACTTCCAACCTCAAGCAATCTACCTGCCTCAGCCTCTCAGAGTACTAGGATTACAGGTGTGAGCCACTGTGCCCAGCTAAGACATTGGCCTTTTTAAAAGCTTCCTGTGTGATACTAATGTGTAGGTTGAGAACTACTAAGTTAGAAAAAGATTGGCATTACTTTTCCTAACCCATGGCAAGATTGTGAAAAAGTGATGGCCTATCCTTTCTGTTGGAATAGCTGGACTTTCACTATATACTCCAAAGAGGGGGTGCACGATAGCTGTGTACCTCTGGACATCATGAACATCCCCGTGTGCTGCACCAAAACCCTCCTGGAATTTCATTCTGGCCTTTCCAACTTTGCAAATTTCAAGTTTTCTGGCTGCAGAGCAGTGGCCAAGAAAGAAGTGTAAGAGAAGTTGATGTCCAGACAGGCCACAATGTCTGTCTTATTGCTTAACATGCCACCCCACCAACTGCATCTACAGAAACTAGGACCTTGGGCTGCAGAAGCAGCAGAGTGAGGGCTTGCCCTGCTTACCCTAAGGAGATGCCACTAACCTGGACCTGGGTCATCCTTGGGGCAGCTATTGGGCTGGGCAGGTTGGGACTGATTCCTTCGGTCGCTCAAGTGCTGAGCCTTGCCCTGGCCATCAGAACAGGGTTGCAGGATGGTGGTGGCAGAGAGTCCACCTTTGAGGCTGTCTTATTTCTCGGCCCTCCCCTCTAGCACTGATTCACTGGCGACTTAGATCTTTGCAATAGGGACATAAAAGATTGAAAATCTTCAGGCCACAGCTGCCCAAAGTGTGCTGGTGGGAGAGGACAAACTGAATCCCTGTTTTCATTCCTCCCCCAAATGGAGCTCACATAAAGCCTTTAAACCATCAGCTTTGATCTGTTTTTAGTGTCCAATTTAGGGCTTTGCAGGGGCTCCCTCCAGGGTTTTCTCAATGGATTTATATCACAGCCAGATAGTGTCTTCGAAAGCTCATCTGAGCTAGAAAATAGAGGAACATCCTTCTCCATTGTCAAGTGACAAGTGACGGCATACAGGCAGTCAGCTACAGTGCACAGGGGACCTGGATTCCATGGCTGGGGTGGGCTCTGTCTGAGCAGGGGGTCTTCTGGAGAGGGCAGGAGGGAAGTGGTCACATGGAGTTCTGAATCGCCTTCCCCTTCTGGGTACACAGACTCCAACTCTGAAAGCTTTTCAACAAAGCACTAACTGTCCTCTCAGCCCGTCACCTGCAGGCATGAAGATGAGGCCCCTTGGCCAACGACCAGATGCCATTTGCAGAGATGTGTGCAGTGAGCAAGGAGGTGGTGAGGAAGGGCAGAAGAAGCCTGCTCTGGCTTGCCTGGTAGCAAACAACAACTCTTTTCTTTAGTGCTAAGCTGACTTCTTCCAGCTTCCATCAGTGTTAACCCCTTACTCTCTGCCGAGTCTTCCTTTTCCAGGTAGATTTGTCTCTTCTTCCTTCTCATCTGCATTTGTTAAGCATCTCCCATATGCCAGACAGTGTTAGGTCTTGGGATTCCCATCCCCAGGTTGGTCAAGGTGAGTGTAAGAGACGGAAACAAATAGGCACTATCAGGGCAGGGGTCTGCTGTGAAGACAGAAGACAGCGGTAGGTGCCGGGAGATCCATGTTGGAGCAGGGCACCTGGCCCGGAAGCTCAGGACTCTCCCAGAGCAGAGACCCAAGGGGCTCCTAATGCGTATTCGTAAGATTCCCAGGTCATTCCTAGTTTGTGCTTGTTGTCCTGGCAACACTTTCATTCTAAAAATGTCATAGTTTGGATGTCAAACAGGCATCAATCAGAACTGTTCCTGGAAACCCATGAATACTATATTCGCAGGGCACGTGTCACCCAGGACTAGAATTCTATCTTGTGACACAGCGTCAACGCGTCTGATGTGTTCTTGTGAGTGCGTATGGAGAAGGACGTTGTGCAGAGTGTGTGTGCTAGCTCCATGATGTCACTACAAATTTAAAAAGGGCCCTGGGGTCTGGGAGTGGTGGCCACAGCTACAATAGAGATGTCTTAGTTCACCTTTTTCAACTGGGAAACTGAAGTCTAGAAAGGGAAAGGGGAAGTGTGAAGCAGAAAGAGAGCAGTGGTGGGAGCCTATCAGGAGCCCTACACCTTTCCACACACCATGGATGTGGCTTGTTGCTTATCCTCATAATGAAACTGGGAAGTAGACATAGCACGCCCATTTTCCAGATGAGGAAACTGAGGTTTGGAGTGATTTTGTCACTTGCCTGAGCTCACAGGCTCTAAGCAGCAGATCAGGTCTCCTGACGTGAGACTCGTATGACACTCCAGCTGATGGGAATATGACTTTGGAAGCCCTGGCCAAAGCCATGCTAGCTCTAGCTAGCCCCTTTTCTGGTCTTGCTCTCTCACCAGTCCCCAGGGGAGAGTCACGCTTTCTGGGAAGCATCACATGGAGGCTGTCTAGACTTCAACTCCTCAGTCCTCGAAGATCCCATCCCAGGATGCTGAGGGATAAGGCAGGAAGAGGGGCCTTTAGTGAGTGGGAGGCTGGGCCCAGCTCTGTAGCTGCCAACTGTGTGCTCTTAGCCTATGAAATGGGGTGTGTGCCTTGAATAAATCTAAAGACCCTTCTAACTTCAGGGTGGGTGTGATTCTAGGGTTGATGTCCCTACTTTTGCCGTGGGCCCATGCTGATTCTCATGGTTTAATTTGGAGAACGGATTCTTCAAAAACCCTCTGCCTTCTCAGTGCGATACTGGAAAAGCAGGTTCTTGGGCTAGGAGCCCTGGAAGCCCAGAGAGACCGAGTGGAGGCCTGCGGGGGCTGTCTTTGCCACTGGGGGGACATCTAATGTGATAGTGCTACACGAAGCTCTACTCCCTGGCCCTTGCTTTGACTTGGGCTCCAGGTCCCTAGAAGCGGCAGGGCTTGGGCTTGGCTCGAGACTCCAAAGAAGTTCTTTCCTGGGTCACAGCTGGGAGGACACTCAGGCTGCTAGTTCCAGGCTCTTGAACAAATAGCCCGGCTAAGACTTGTCTCTGCTAAGTCCATTGGCATCAACTCCCTTGGCTGGCATCCTTTCCTGACATCAGCCTCCTGCCCTGCCCTTCTCAGAACAGTTCTCTGGCTCACCCTTGGAACACCTGCCCCAGTCTCTCCCTCCAAAGGGGGGCAGTAGCTCCTGCTCATTAGCAAAAGCACCTGGCTGAAGATCAGAATAGGAAGATCACTGGCATACCCAGACTTGCTCAGGAGGTGTCAAGGTGCGTCTCCAGGGGACAGCTGGCTTGGCCTGCAAAGCACTGGGTGGGCTGGAATTGTGGCAGGTTTTAAGGATACATACAGACCATCCAGAGGCCAGCCCCTCTAATCTGAGGGATTGAGGAAGGCATGGCCGGGCCAAGGACTCTGAGCACATCCCCACCTCACTTGCTGTCTTCACACCCACTCCCTGGCTGTGCCACTAACCTCTGACCAAGGTCTGGGTACTGATCCTGGGAACTCACCAGGCACAGCCTGAGCATCTGGTTTTCCAAACTGAAGCCATCAAACTCTATCCTCAGAGCTATTTCACACATTTCTTTGAGTTTGTGATGTCTCCTACTATGATTTCACTTTATCCCTATCCTCTGCCACAAATGTCCTTAGGGTCAGAGGATGCTTCTCACAAAGCATCCAGGGGCCTTCTGCCCTAGGAAGGAGCTCCTATATAGTGCCATTTGAATAAGGACCTAGGTAAGGTGTGCACACGTGAAACAAATATAATAGAACCTCTGTGAGTTGACCACCCAAAGGACTATAACAAACTGGTCAACATACCGAAGTGGTCAACATAAGGAACTAGGCTTATTGTACTGATAGGTCCATATGGTTGGTGCATGTCTGGTCTATGAAAATTAGGTCAACTTAAGGAGGTGGCCAATGTAAGGAGGTGGTCGGCTATGGAGGTTCTACTGTAATTGGGTATAACTAGCACCTTCTGCAATATTCTCACAGTTGTGCCCTTGTTTAAGTGTTCCCTTGAGTGCTGTGAAGTGGGGAGGGCAAATATTATCACCCTGAACTTTCTAGATGAGGAAACCCAGGACCCAGGAGGCCAAGGTCAGGCTGAGATTAGGCAGAGAGAGGTCCAGAGCATAGTCTGTGCAGACTGCTTCCGCTAGGCAGCAATCACAGGCTCCCTGGATGCTGGGGGCTCTTTGGGTCTAACCTGGGAACCAGAAGACACATGAGTGCTGAGCAACTGAGCCCCAGCCCAAGCCCATAGCAGGGGGCTCGCGTACTGAGATGCCTGGGCTGGGCTGGGCTGGGCCTTCAAGGAGCTGGGACCCTACGGCATCCGGTGGAGAGGGCTGGTGGGGCAGTTTGCAGACAGCTTGCTACTAAGTGTAAAGCGGATTGTGGAGCTATTTGCATGCCTGTGTTGAGTGCCAGGGAGGAGGGAGCAGGGAGACACTGAGCCTGGGAGGCAGGAACACAGCGCCTGGCAAAACAGAGCCAGCTGGTGCTGATGCAAATATTGACTGAGTCCATACCCTGGTCCTGCCCGTGGGTGGGGGGACATTTGACAATGACAGAATGAATCGGCCCAGTGTGGCGAGCCTGACGCTGGGAGGGGTGAGCGAGTCAGTAACACATGGAGATGCACGCCACCATCCACCCCGTCAACCCCAGCGGGCCCCTGCTGTGCTTCCATCCGTTTCAAACTCTGTGTGGGCTTCAAGCTGGCCGGTCTTGGTTTACCAGTACGGGATCTTGACCACCATGCTGAAGCTCACGGCTCTCTCACATGACCCTCGCTGCTTGGTCCCTGCTCCCTGCGCCCTGGGCTATCCGGCCTCAGCGTCCTCCCTGCGGCTCCTCCTGGCTTTCTTGCTGCCTTCCAGCCCCTCCCACCTTCCTATCTTCAGTGTTCTCGCCCTTCCCTCATCCCGGGCAGGCTGCACTGACTGGTCCTCGTTTCCATCACTTCTCAGCCTTCTCAGCCTTCTCTATCTCTGACTCAAAGCTTGTCCCGGCTGGGAAGTGCCCTGAGGTCTTGACTGTTTCCCTCCATCCCCCAGGCAGGGGCAGCCCAAGGAGGCAGCATCCCCAGGGCCCCCACTCCTGCTGTGCTCTCACAGCCCTGTCCCCAGCAGGTGGACAGGCAATCACGTGGTCCCAAGGCCCGTCCCACATCTCCACATCACAACTCAGATTTTCTCCATTAATGGTATTGATTTCCTTGGCTGAACTGCTGGGATCAAAGGCAGCCTTGGCAACTCGGCAGTTCATTAAGTCCTGGCTGTCCCAGGGGACTGGCTGGGGGAGATAAACATGTGAGCAGGAGGCCAGGCCAAAACCTCCAGGGCAGCCTGCTCCAGAGAGTGCTGGGGTGGAGGGAGGCAGCTTCCTGTGACCAATAGGGCAGCAGGAAGGGCAAGCCACCTACACGCTGTGTCTGAATCCCTCCCCTACCATGGAGGCAGCAGGAGCTGGAACCAGAACCAACAGGAACCCTGCCGGGGGTTCTAGGACCTGCCTCCCACCCACCCTGTCTGCCATATTATTGACTGTCCTCCCTACCACACAGCCACTAGACCTCATGCTGGCCATAGCAGACACAGAGCTTCGTAAGGCTCCGTTCCCACCATTTAGAAGCTCCTACTCCAGTGAGGAAGGCAGACCCCAAACTAGATAATTACCATGTTGTGCACCAGGCACTGGCCTATCAGAATGATTCCCAAGTTAGAGATGAACTGTGCTATAGGCTGGGCTTTTCGATTAAAACTTTTCATTCTTGCTTTTCTGATTGACTCATAGGAAAAGTTAGGGGCAATATAGACCCTGAAGCACAAGGGGAAATAAAATTGACGGGAGTCAAGACTGTTGGCTTTTCCAAGTCCCCTTCCCTGCTGATCTGAGCCAAAGCAGAGAGTACCTTGGAGGGCTGGCTCTGTGTCCTCAGGCCAACAGGGTCCTCAGTATGAGGGCGGCCTGAGATGGTGCCTGGGGGTGGAGAAATCACCTGTCCTCTTGGCTCCCACCCCTCCCCTTGTGCTTTCTCTTCCTGAGCTTGGACCTGCCTTCACCTCCCACTTGTTCTCTCTCATCATGAGATGAAGCGTGAACACTTACATGGAGGGGCTTTCTCGGGAAATAAAAGTCTTGGAGTCCCTCCCTCCCTGTACTCCCTTATCCTGAGGACTGTGGGGAATTGAAAGGTCAGCTCTTCAGGGATATCTTAGAGGCCAGAGGATAAGAAAATCTGGCACCAAGCCAAGGCTGCAGGTGCTAAAGAGCCCCTCCCATCCCAGGGTGTGTTAGGGGGCTTGTGGGAGGGAGGTGGTGACAGGGCCCGGCCTGTGGTCTTACTGAGCACAGCAGATTAACACAGAGGAAAGAGCCCGAGACAGGGCAGGCTGGCTTGTGTTCCTTTCTGAGTGCCCCTAGGGCAGGTGCTCAGGCAGGTCTGGGATTGCAGAAGCTGCCAGATGGAAGCATTTGTCCAGGTTCCTATAATGCCACCTAACAGTCACTTCTCTTGTTCCAAAGTTTCGTTGTTGAGTCTGAGCTCCTGCCTACACTGTATGTCTCTTCCATTCCCAGGGAGGGGCTGATGGAGTCACTCGTTCACCCCATCTTGCCATCAGCAGGTGTTTGCTGAGTGCTGACTGTACGCTAGGCACTGTGTGCGCCTGGCCCCGGGGATCCAGGGCTGAGCAAAGCAGACCCTGCTCCTTCCCTCCAGTAGATCAGCAACTGGAAACAAGGGACTCCACTGTCAGCTTGTCTTGTGACCTGGAGCAAGGGGGGAGAGCTGAACTGAGTGGGAATGGTGGGAAATGAGGCTATAAAGCCAAGAAAGACAGGGGAGGTAAAGAAAGATGGAAGACAAGAGCTGGGATGGCATCAGGAGTACTGATGCAGCTGATGGCTGCCACCAGCACCTGGGACTATGGAAACAGCTTTGTTTATATGGTATCTTAACAAGGTTACATACATCTTACTTAACACGTGGGGTAGAGAGCAATCTTAAAGAGGAAAAACTGCGTACCTTTAACAAGAAAAGTATGCATGTGCTATGTGACTTCTGGCAGGTGGGAAGAATGTTGTTAAAGGAGGAGAAAGGGTTGAGGGTCGTTCTCTGAGCGTTTCCCAGGCTGTGGGGGCCCTGCCGCCCACAGCCCGCTCACCACAAGCCAGAAACCACCCTGGATTCCCAGGGATGGGACAGGCAGTTCCAGAGAGGCCACTGAAGTTTATGTCAAGACCCAAAGAGAACCTCTACTCTTATATCAGACAGAGTTCTATACCTCTAAATACTCTTCCCCAAAGATGGGTTCCAGGGAAGGGGAACGGGGACAGGGAACTTGTCAGGCACACGGCAGGTTAAGTGCTTCACATTTCCCATCTTAATCCTCACCCAAACCCTAAGAGATAAGTAAAATAATCCCAGTTTGCAGACCAGGAGGCTGAAGCTTAAGGGAGCAAATTGTCTCCTCCAAAGTTTTCATGAGTCCTACGTAACCAGGTTTGGCTACAGGCCCCCTGCCTTTTCCACATCATTTGTCTCTGGGAACCATACAGAACCTTCACTCTCCCCTCTCAGCACTGCAAACAACAAGCACCTTGACCCCCTGGAAAATTGTTCCCACTCAAGCTGTGAAGAAAATTAGAGTGGAGATGCTAGGGCGGGCTCTCCCTTCTTTGCCTAACTTCTGCCTCCCTCATCCCTCCCGTATCTTTCTAGTCCTGGAAATCCCTGCCCCACCCCCACCCCCTTGTCCCAGAAAAATCCCAAAAAGGCTTCACGTGACTCTATTTAAATCCCCACTTTCAGCACTCAGAACCGGTTCTGGTTTCCTGGTGTGCCCTGGGCCTCCATCTGGTTTGGAGGCTATTTTGATCCGCCGGATGCAGATTAGCTGCTGCGATCTGGGGCTGAGCTGCTGGAGAGATGCCTTTATCTACAGAAGGACAATTTGAAAACTAACTCAAAGCACTGAGAGAACAAATAAATAAATTCCTCTTTCTGTTCCCAGCACTCTCCATCCCGTTTCTACAGGTAATTGCTGAAGGATTTTTGCTTCAAACAGGCTCTTGTTTGCATCAAGTGCGGGGTGCTGCAAAGTGGACTCAGGACTGGCCGACATCTGGCCAGAAATGCCAGGCAAAGGAAGCGATGGCTCTAGCAGGGTCAGGAGAGGGGCATCTGCTGGCCCAGGAGCCCAGGAGAGAGGTCAGCATCGAGTCTCCACTCATTCACTCTAAGGTACACCTTCATGGGGCAGGAATCCTCTTTCCCCTCTCTGATCATTGAGGAAAGGGCCCTGAGCTCAGGGAAGAGACTTTAATTACATGGTCAATATCCTCATGTTTCAGGAGCTCATGACACTTGAAAATACAGACTCTGCATCACCCAGGTAGGTGGTGATTAGGGAGGCAGAGAGGGGCTCAGAGCCGGGAGAGAAAAGAGGGAGTAAATAAATCTTGCAGTTTCTAAGAAGTTGTGGGCGCAAAGTGGGAAGGGAGAAGAGAGGCCTGCATGTCTGCACACTTCTCATTTACTCCTCATAATGACTTCACCATTCTTTCTAGATGAGGCAACTCTGAAGCAGGACGTCCAAGTTCACAGGGCAATGGCAGGTACAGAACTCAAACATCTGTCTTGTAGGAAGAGTTTCGAGGAGTTGGCAAGGGTTCACATGAGCCAGGAGGAGATGGAATTGAGAACAGGAGATGAGATATTCTTTCTCTTTCTCTCTCCCTCCCACAGCCCTTCATGTCGATCTAAACCTGGGGAGGCTGCCTTCTCCTCTCTGGACTGCACACGCCACTTGTCACGGTCAGTGTCAATGTTGTCCACAGTGGGCGGCCAGCCTTGATCCAGCAGTAAAGGATGGATCCTGTTCTTTCAATGACGAGGGTCTCAGGATAATGAAAGTGCTCATCAAGAAGCAAGAGCACCTCAGAGGTGCCACTGTGGGCTGGATGTGGGGCAGAGTAAATGGGAATGGAATACTCTGGACCTTCAGATGTATAGATGACACTGGGCTTCTAGGCTCACCCGTGGGTGGACATGTGGCCTTCCCTCGCAGACTGTGGTGGCATCAGGCACTTTTGCATTTGCATTCTTGTTTGAAAGGCCACTTTTATCACCCCTCTTTATAGATGAGAACACAGGCTCAAAGAATTCAAGCCCAAGGTTGGATATATAGCAAGGTTTGGGTCCAGTATTTTAATATAGGACTGTCTCATCCCCAAACTAGGATTTCTACTAAAGGAAGAAACAAAATCATCAACAAATCCACGTGACATTTCTGGAGGGCTAACTTTCCCATGCTAAGCACTTTGCAGACGGGTATCTCACACCATTTTTGCAGGGTCTTTATTTTACAGATAAGGAAACCGCAGCCGAGCTAGGTCAATACTTTGCCATGAGTGAAACAAATCTCAAGTCAGGGTCAGCCCCAAAGCCTGTGTGATCAACCCGTAGGCAATCTAACATTCAGAAATGAATACCCAAATAGAGAAGTCTTAGCACTCACATTTTATGCAGGGCAAATGTAGATACTATTTGAATTGAAGGGGAAGAGGAGGGAGTCCAGGAAGGGAGCATCTGTGAATCTCTCCCTTCCTGCCCTCACCTCTTAGCCAAGTGCAGCACTTGTACCTTTATCTGTGTGTCTGCCCTGGGGCTGGAGCTCCATGACAGCAGGGGTGGCCCCTGCTCCTATGCCCAGCTGAGCGTTCATAGCAACAAGTGTTTACAGAGGCGGAAATGGGGCCCAAATAGTCTAGTTGTCCCTAAACCCAGAACTCCAAGTTGCCAGGGGAGGCAGATTTGGCCTATGAGTTTGGAGAGGTCACTGCTTTGAAGTACAGTCGACCCTTGAAGGACACAGGTTTGTGGATTTTCTGCCTCCTCTACCACCCCTGAAATAGTAAGGCCAACCCTTCCTCTTCCGCCTCCTGCTCAGCCTCTGGAATGTGGAGACCATGAAGATAGAGTCTTCATGATGATCCACGTCTCCTTATGGAATAGTAAATACCTTTTCTCTTCCTCGTGATTTTTTTTTTGCAGTTTTTGGCTGGGGCTGGGTTTGAACCCACCACCTCCAGTATATGGGGCCAGTGCCCTACTCCTTTGAGCCACAGGCACTGCCCCTTGTGATTTTTTAATAACATTTTCTTCTTCCTAGCTTGCTTTATTGTAAGAACACAGTATATAATAGAGATGACATATCAAATATGTGCTAGTAGATTGTTTTATGTCATCAGTAAGACTGTTGGTCACCAGCAGGTTGTTAAAAGTTCAGTTTTGGGGGGGGTCAAAAGTTATATGCAGATCTTCAACTATGTGGGGGATCAGTGCTCTAACCCCCTCATTGTTCCAGGGTCACCGATACAAACACCTTCCTAAGGTTCCTCCAATCACCCCACAAAATCATCTGACTCTTCTTGCAGGTCGGTTCTGCTCCTGCCCCTGTCACAGAAGGGTTAAGACAGTAGAAATCAAGCTCATAGCACAGTGAAGCCCGGCCTGTGCCTGGTGCCTCATGACACCAATTTTGTAAATGCAAAACTAAGGTTCTGCAGAGGTTAATGCTGCAAACTTAGACCTTTTGCAGGAAGGCCAAGATTCCCCAACAATGAGACTAAAAAGGCAATTCTGCCTTCAAGGCTTGGGTCCACCCTGGGTTCTCCCCCACAAGTGAATGGTGAGGCCACCAACATGATTAGTGGTTGGGATCATGCTCGAGGGACAGAGGAGCTGGCTGAGTGAGATGATTTGAGCTGGTGTGGTCTGCACATCCCCAATGATATAGGGGATGAATTTAGATGGCACTTTTTTTTTTTTGGTTACTTTCCATTTGTGATGGGGGATATGGCTTTCCATATATGGTAATGATGTAAAATTCAGTTTTTAAAAACACTTAAGTAAAGAAAGTGAGTTAATTTAGATGCAAGTATGAACTAATGTGATTTGATTTTAAAGAAACAGTGATTTAAGGAGTTCTGAAAGGCACTTCTGGATCTGAATTATCTCCTCCGGCAGTTTATGGAATTGGAGCAAGATGTTACTCATTCTAGGAAGTCTCTGTTGAAGTCGCCAAACATTTACCCTCATTTCAGGGTTAAGGGATGAGGAGTTGGAAGTCAGAGCTGATGTCATAGGAGTCATCAATTACCTCTTGAGAAAGGGCCTGCCTTTGAGTTACTTTCTGCCTCAGACGCATGAGCTCAGGCCTGGGCTGATCACCCGTATCATTACTTCCATGTCTCCCCACCTCTGGGGAGATACCCCAGCAAGAGAGAGATAACCTGGGCAAGGTTTTAAGTGGGTTTCAAAATGACTTAGGACGTTTTGAAATAATAGAAATGCCCGGGCGCTGTCCCAATTAGGTGATTTGAGATGGGGGCAGGATTTGGGGACGCTGTTCTTTAAAGGTCTCCCCAGTTGCTCACCCCAGGCTGGAGACTGTGGTCTCAACATGAGACATCCGGGCTACATAGGACTTGGGTTACCCCATCCCTAGTCATCATTTTCAAGGCTCACCTAGTACCTAATCAGAGAGAGAGGGAAAGGAGAGAGACAGAGGTGGGGAGGAGAAGAGGAGGGTGGGAGGATAGACAGACAGAGAAGAGGGAGGGTGTAAGAGGAAGCCATTGGCCATGGGCTATGAACTTGGGTAGGGCTGGCTTAACGTTCTGGCTGCACTAATACTGGTAGACATGTTACCCTGAGCATGTTTCTCAGCTTCCTTGAGACTCAGTGACCTTGTTGGTAGCATGATGGTGTTATTAGTCACTATCTCAGTAAGTTGTAGTGAGGTTTAAATAAGATAATCCACGTGGAAGCCCGAGCACACACTAAGCTCTCAGTTACTGCTAATTCTTAGCGTCGTCATCTCTATCGTAAGGCCACAAGCCAGAATGATCCTGTTGTCAAGTGAAAGCAGTGACTCGGTTGGAACCTTCTTCAGGGCAGAGAAGGAGTTCATTAAATAGCTCCGATTTAAGCCGGGCAGAAGCTATGGAAGAGCGGTACTTAATTCCCTTGCATACACAAGGGAAGGGGTCTCTTTTGGAAGAGATTTGCATTGGCTTTAGTTGATTGCAATTACGCTGTTCTTCACCGTGCTGAAAATAAAACGAAACCCTAACAAAGTTCCAGGTTTAATTGAAATTTCCTGGGATCTGTTATTACATTGCTGTGATTGTTCTGTGCCACTAATGAGCCTGTGCTAGCTGATTATCCAAGTGTCTCTCCAGTCACTATTCCGTTATTGCATTATTAATGATCAGATATGATTGTCACAGCCGACGGCTTGAACATCAAACAGGAAGGAGACAAATCAGACAGCCAGGCAGACGGACAGATGGCCAGGGTGGGTGGACGAGGGTGAGTGGGTAGATCATGGGACCCAGAATGGGAGAGGCAGGAGTGAGGGTGTGTCACTCTGAGGAGGGTCCAGGGATTGGGGAGGCAGTGGGTGGGGCGTGACTGAGGGCCGACCTGTTCCCTACAAGTTTTCTAAGGGTCTACAGTGCTCCATTCTCTGCTTACCTGGAGAAACAGCCAATGACTCCTGAGCAACATAAATAAAAACTAACATTTCTAGATGAATGGAGTCTTGGAGCCTAGGAAATGGGAAAAAAATAAATGTACAGGGCAAGTCATTCTTCCTAGGTTGGTCTGAGGTATGCATTTCAATGAGCTGCTCAGCACCTCTGAGGAGACCAGATGCCCAGAGCAGGGGCTCACGGTGCAGTGAGAAAGGCCTAGAGGAGGCTTTGGAGTGGGAACATCACGAAAGGGGCATCTCCCCCCAATGCAGCCGTTGGTTCCGCACACTGCGGGGAGACCTGCCCCCATCTATGAGAGGGGGCTGGGGAGAATGGCCTTGGCAGGGCCTTCCCAGCCCAGTTTTTAACCAGCCACTTCCTGGCACCTCAGAAGGACTGGAAGGTAACCCATGTGTTAGTGCTGCAAAAGAAGTTTCAAGAGTCTTCTGGAAACAACCAGATTTGGCCTGGGCTAATAATGGTCTTCCCTAGAGATGATAATGAGCTGGGCTTGAAAGGCAGGCTGAGGATAAGGGCCTTAACTGCGGAGAGTCCACAGGCACCATGGCGTGGGGCTCCAGGCCTCTGGCCCCGTGCACCCAGCTGCCACTCAGGAGATGTCCTTTCCTGAAAATGCCAGACAGGACGAGGTCATATCAACACTCAGTTGCTGCCAAATTTCATTCTTCAAAGACCAGCATTGTGCTGACATGAAACACAAGCCAGGAATAGGAGGCGGGGGGGGGGGGGGGGAGGGATTGATAAAGGGGAGGGGAAAAATCCCCCCAGCCGAAGGAATTGACATTTGAACATGGTTTTGTAATCGAAAAATTGATCCCAAGTTTCCCCCCTGCCCCAGTGATAGGCCACGGTGGGCGCTGTGGTTTCCCTGAAGCCTGCAGTGGGGGCCACCTGTTCCGTGAGCCTTGCTGCCTCCATCTCGCTGTCTCCATGGTGAAGAGGCAATGGCTGGGGGCTCCTGCAGCCATGGTTTCCCTGGCAACCCTCAGGCAGCAGCCCACCCCGGGCTGTACGTACTGGCTTGTCCCCGCCACCGCTGTGGAGCTATTTCAGAGTACTGGTGGCCTCTGCCTGCGCAGCCACCCACGGTTCCAGGAACACGAACACAGGTGCCCCCTCTGTGGGCTCCTGGAGCCCATCCACCCACTGCTCCCACCCAGAACCTGTCAAGCCCGTGGGGAGCTGGGCTGACCAGCCAATCACAGAAAGATGACCGTGGAGTGTGGGATGAGGAGAGCCCAGGAGAACACAGGCTGGAAACCTCCTCCAGTCCTCAAGGAGAGACTAAAGAAATCTAAGACAAGAGTTCTAACAAGGAGGATGCCCTGCCCCAGCCCGCATTCTTTTTTTTTTTTTTTTTTTTTTTAGGGTAGAATGAAGTTTATTTAACTTTTCTCAAGCAGAAAAAGGGCTAACACAGTGAAGAAGAGGGAGATAGTGTTGGCACAGAGAATCATGTACTCTGCCTATTCATTAAGTTGTAAAGGGGTGAAGAATATATTTTTCTTTCTTTTTTTTTTTTATTGTTGGGGAATCATTAAGGGTACAAAGAACCAGGTTACACTGATTGCATTGGTGAGGTAAAGTCCTTCTTATAATTGTGTAGTGCCCCCAAGAGGTGTGTCACACACTGTGACCCCCCACCCCCCTCCCTCCTTCCTGCTCTCCGCTCCCCAATTCCATTACCCCCCACCATGTATTAGCATCCATTGTCCTCATTGAGTACATTGGATTCTTGCTTCTCTATTCTTGTGATGCTTCATTAAGAAGAATGTGTTCCACATCCATCCAGGTTAATACAAAGATGTAAAGTCACCATCTTTCCATCTTTCTTAGTGGCTGAATAGTACTCCATGGTATACATATACACCACAGCTTGTTAAACCATTCCTGGGTTGGTGGGCACTAAGGCTTTTCCCACAATTTGGCAATTGTAACTTGAGCTGCAATAAACAGTCAAGTGCAAAAGCCCTTATGATAAAAGGATTTTCTTTTCCTCTGGGTAGATGCCCAGTAATGGAATTATAGGATCAAATAGGAGGTCTAGTTTGAGTTCCTTGAGGATTCTCCATACTTCCTTCCAAACAGGTTGTATTAGTTTGCAGTCCCACCAGAGTGTCCAAGTGTTCCCTTCTCTCCACATCCACGCCAGCATCTGCAGCTTTGAGACTTTGTGGCGTGACCCAGCTCACATTCTTCCTGCCACGACCAAAGGCCTGTCAGTGATTCAGATTATGATGGATGTAATCATAGCAATCCAGCCAGGCCCATCCTTGGTCCTTCTGAAGTAAACAGGAGAGTTATTATGATCATCTCTAAGTTATCGAAGAGGAAGTGAGCCCCAGAGGAGTTAAGTGACCTACTCAAGGCTACGTGGCTGTACATGCCAGGCTCAAACCCAGCGTGTGGTGGAATGTCTGGTCCGGGTATCTGGGAAGGCCTTAGCTCCCCAGGGAGCTGGTCTTGCTGTGTGTGGGGGAGGACAAGGAATGTAGAGAAACTGGCCCTGCCCTCAGGAAGCTCCTGGAGGATAGAGATCACACATGTGGCCACACCTGTTCTGTGGGCTCCCAGACAGCTGGGGGCCAGGAGCTTTCCTTGTAAGAAGACTGGTGGCCTGTGGCAGAGCCCTGGAGATGTGAAAGTGCTGTCTCTTGGGAATGGGTTGCACTTGCTCTTAAGAACCCTATAAGAAGAGCTGGGGCTGCCCATCGTGTCCAGGGTTCCACTGCAGGGTAGGAGCTGGGGAGCTCCTTCCAGGAGGGCTCCTTGGGGCCAGGAGGGAGAGAGGTGCTTCCTGGGTAGGATCTCAGAGGAGTGGCCACCAAGCTGGGCCCGGCAAGAAAGCGGACGTCTAAGAAGCTGGAAGGGAAACTTTGGATTGTGGGGACACTTTGGGCTATGTTGAAGGCCTCCAGCAAAGTGGGGCTGGTGGGAGGGCAGAGACATTGGAGTAAGGAAGGGGAAGAGCTTGAGGTGCTATCTCCACAGGCTTGGAGCTGGGGACTAGGACAGGGAGGCTGACAGCCTTTTTGTCTTCCCAAATGCCTTTCCTCTGCAGCCCCAGACACATGGGACAGATGGGGCCTGTGGCTGTCCCGGCACCTACTCAAGGCGGTGGGAGAAGTGATGGAAGAGGGTAAGGGGTGTTTAAACGCCAACCTCACAAATGCTCTGGGAGCCCAGCACTGGCCCCATGCAGGACCACACACCTAGAACAGGTGGCTCTCTGCAAGGCCAACCTCTCTCCCCCTCCCTTGCAGGAGGATCCTATAAGATGCCCAATACCTTTCCTGGGAGAGAAGTGTCTGTCTTGTTCTTAACATTCTCCCAGGAAGGGGATTCTACCATTTTGTTTTGGCAGGTGCTTTCTGCATCTCCCAGACTCTATCAGAAGGCTTATATTTGGCACGTTTTCTGGTGTCTGCTCTGTGCCAGGTGAGCCTTACCACAGCCCTGAAGGTCCTGGAGGGCAGGACTTACGCCCATTTCAGTTACCAGGAAACCCAGGATAGGGTGCTTTGGGCAGATCAGTTCCCTGCTTGCAAGAATCAGAGCCAGGATCTGAATCCAGGTCCTTCAATTTCAAGTCCAGCATCCTGTCTCCCTAACAACAGGCCACACGGCTCTTCTGGCAATCATGTAGTCTCTTTCCTCTGAGGGTAGGGCAGGCAGCTCCAAAGCTTCTGGCAAACTCTGCAGCCCCTTGCTGGGCCAGGGGCCAGACAGAAGTCTGACAGTCTGAAGTCTGCTGCCACCAGCCCATGGCCCTCCAACCCCCACCCTTGGTCAGTTGCTTAGCTCAGAATAGAAGACAGTCTGGAATATTCCTCAATCCTTGTCACTTGCCTGTCCCTACCCCTCTGCTCTGTCCTGGAAATGTTGAGTTGATTATATTCCGTGCTCAATCACCAGAAATAATCAATCTGTAATTAAGAACATCCCCCAGCCTTCTCTAAGCCTTTCTCGGGGCTCCCGCCCCTGCCTGCCACTGCCACCCCCTCCCCCTCCCACCTGCCTCTCCAGCATGGAATCATTTTAATGAGATTTCTCTGTTACAAATGACCAGCTTGTAATAATTATATTTTGTGCGCCAATCATGGTTTAAAAATGATTTAAAGCAGGGAAAGCTCCAATTTATTAGGCATCAAATTTTCTGTGGTGAACTTTTAACAGGAAGCCGCCACTCAGACACAGAGGGGGCTATCTCTGCCACCCTGGGCTGAGCGATAGTCCCAAAATATTGATGGTTTGTGGATGGAAATGTAGCTGAGGAGATCTAACTTTTATTGAAATAAATGAATCTTGCAACAACAGCTTGGGGAATGAGTTGTTGGGGAGGAGAGAGGGCCCCCAAAGAGCCAGTGGAGGGAAGAAGAATGAGGGACTCATGGTCCGAGGTGTTTCCCACCTGTTCTGAGGACAATCATCAAGCTGTTTCCCTTTTAAGCTCTAAGAAGTGCTTTGGTGACAGCTGGTGCCGGTGGCCTTTGGGACTTCTGACTCTGGAATTAACCTGGTTTCATACCTGGAGCTTGCACCTTCTACCTGGATACCTTTGGACAATAAATCAGCCTTTCCAAGCCCAGTGGAGAATTCCCTGAGATGACACCTGTACAAGCCCTTCATCCAGAGCTTGGCATGTAGCCAGCACTCAACAAATGGTAGTCATTGCTACTATTACTGTTACTTTGCTTCTGTTAACTTATGAGTCCTCTCAACCTGTGCCCGGCACATTTAGTAGGTGTCATTGTCCCCATGGAGAGACAAAGGGCTGGACAGGTGAAGTGCTGCCTGCTAGTCATGATCTAGGTGGTGGAGCTGGGTTAAAGCCTCAGGCCCCCTCCCTGCCTGCAGCCTCCTTTCCTCAATATTGTACCCATACGTGGAAGTTTCTGGGGGAAGCCGGCCTGCCGTTGCAACTGAACACAGCAGCATGTGGCTAGGCAGGTTCAGGGCTGCTAGTAGGAGGGCTGTCTTGGTACACAGGTGTTAGAGGAAACGGGTGGAGGAGGGCCCCGAGTGAGCTCCTCCTCCACGTGCCACTAGCTGGCCAGCGTAGCCCAGTATGGGTTTGCTTTTTGCCAGGTATCCCATGGGAGTGTGAGCTTCTGAGGGTGGAGGTTCTAGCTTGTTCGCTGTGCTGCCTGGCTCCAGGAAGGGCACACAGTGGGCATGCTTCCTGAAGGCAGGGACAGTGCCTGTCTTTGCTTATTCCTGGAGGCTAACCTAATGGCTGGCACATAGTAGGTGCTAAATGATGATAATGATGAGGGCACGAATGAATGAATGAACAGCGTGTGCTGCATCAGATGAAAGGGTTTCCCCCTGCTGACCCCATTCTCTGGAGGGCAGAGTGGTGCCTACCGTTTCTGAGAGAGGGGCAGTGATCCATGTGGTGTCTACAAGGAAAAGAGCTCATCTTCTCTGGCCTGCTGGAACTCCATGTGGAGACTCTGGGCCCCAGATCATGGCCCAGAACTGGAGAGAGTTACACAGCTCCTCACCCACGGGGCTCTGCTGTCTCAGGAAACACTGGTGCAGGTGAAAGGTCAGGGGCCTGGAGTGGAGGAGGGAGGGGGAAAAAGAAGGCAGAGGAGAATCCCCACCCTCCTCTTTGGTCTGTGTGGTCTTCATCTTCCTGCTTGTTACTCTTACTTTCTGGCCGACTGCTAGGGCGGGAGGGACCTGGGCCTTCTCTCTGCTCATGAGCGCCTGTCTGGACCCTGCCCTGAAGCCTCACTCCTCCCCAGGCTCCAGGCACAGGGACGTCTTGCAGGTTAACAAGTGCGCCAGATACTCTCACCCTGTCCTGTGACACTCCATCTGCTCCCTCCTGCCACACCTGCCTCTTGTGCCTCATTAACTGTCCTGGTATCACCTCTCCCTGAGTCCCCGGGCTGGGTTATACACTGCCATGGCATTCTGTAGAGTCTCTCGCATGCCCCAGCATACCTCTTGTCACTGTGTTCTGAGCATGAAATCTGCACTCCCACCCCCACCCCACGTTGAGAACCAGGAGGGCAGGGCCACAGTTTATCCCTCATCACGTCTTCAATGCCCCCTTGCTATGGGGTCTCAATGTTTGTGTTCCCTCAAATGCAGATGCTGAAATCCTAACCCCTGAGGCACATTTTAGGAGGTACAGCCTTTGGTGCCTGGAGCCCTCACTAACGGGATTAGTGCTTTATCCGAGAGACCCCATTGAGATCCCTCACCCTTGTTGTGAGGACACAGCAAGATGACAGGTCCTTACCAGACCCCTAATCTGCTGGTGCCTTGACCTTGGACTTCACAGCCTCCAGAACTGTGAGAGACAAATGTCTATTGTTTATAAGCCACCTAGCTTGTGGTGTTTTTGTTATAGCAGCCCACAGGGACTAAGACCCTCTGCATAGTAAGTTCTCAGGACAAGAACATTGAATGAATCACCATATTCATTGGCTCCTGTTTCTAAGCCTTTATTTTTCTTCTTAAGTTTATTTTGAAGTCACGTGCTCTGCAGCAGAAAGACTTGCTGAATAATGACAACCATCATTTATTAAGTACTTATTACGTGTCAAGCATCTGCTATGCTTTTAATGCTCATTAACATTCTCATTAAATTCTCATTAGCTGAGGTAAGTGCTACTATGTATTATCATCTCCATTTTCCAGATTAGAAAACTGAGGCTCAGAGAGGTTTAACTACCTTGCACAAAGCCATGCAGTTAATAACGATGAAAACCTGCACTTGAACCCAAGTGCATCAACTCTGAGGCTGGGGCACTTAACCACTGGGCACCTGCCACCACCCAAGCTTGGGATGACCCCAACTATCCTAGGCTCACCCCACCCAGTCAACCTCCAGGGGAAGGAGGTGGCACAGGTGCTCAGCCCCTTGGTATCTCTCAGCACCCGGCACCCACGGTGCAAACATCAGAGGAGAGGCTTGTCATTCCAGGTTCCACCTGGCTTCTTCTGGGGAGCAGCTCAGTGGCGGCACTGGAGGAAGCCGCTGTTCCCTTGTGTGTGTGGTGTGATGGGCAGGGAGGATGAGCCCAGGTCCCAGCTCCCCACTGCCTCGCTGTTGAATGACAGCGAGCCAGAGCACTTGGGTGAGTGGAGAGCTTTGACAGCCCACAGGAGACTTCGTTAATTTTGGCTCTGAGTCCTCGGTGGAGCTAAATGACTGGAAAGCTCCCATGAGAGGGGGTGTGTGGCCAAGGCAGCTGCAACTCCGATAACTCTGCTGTGTGCCAGCACTGAGATCAAGTCACTTACGGGGAGCTCTGGCAGTGCGGCTTCTATACCAGATCTGGAAGGGGCCCTGCAACCAATCACTGCCCAGTGGGGGGGTGGCAGCATTAAAAGTGGAGGGAAAATGCTTCAAAGCCTTCCTGGGCCCCAGGAACCTGCACAACCTTTCCAACTAGAGAACTCAGATGGGAAGCGAGCTCCCAAACTAATGAGGCAGGATTCCTTCTCCCTCATTTCCAGGGAAGAACCAGCCCCAGGTACCGGGCAGAGTGGGGTGGGTGAGAGTCTTTCTAGCCTGTCCCAGAGTGTCCTGCAGGGCAGCCCAGTGGGGCCTGTGGCTTCTGACTTTCTGAGAGTAGGATTTGAACCCCAGAAACAGGGACCAGAGTTTCTCTGGGAGGGAGAATTTGCCCCCAGAGTGATTATGCGATTATGGTGCTATTCATAGCACCTTATATTTGGGGCTGCATTTGAATACTTAGGAAAACAATCAACATGGCTTAGAGCAGATAGCTGAGGATATTAACAAAATGCAGGCTCCGATTCCCAGGTCTGCTGTGGCTCCTACTTCTGCCTTTCTTATACCCCCAGGGGCTGCGGATTCTACAGGCCCTAGATGTATAGTTTCAACCTTTATGGGCTGTGAGACAGGGAGGATATTATTTAATGTCTTCAAGGCTCTTCCCTCATCTATAAAGTGGAGATGACAGTAACCTCTTGGCTGCCGATCTGATTAATGAGATGTCTGTACAGTGATCAGCAGGTAGACGAAGGGTGGATATGGCACCTGACACATAGTAGGTGTTCACCGTAGGTGTCTTCTCTTTCCTCATTCAACATGACATAGCACCCTTTCTGTCACCTGAGCCCATGAATAAGCAGAGCAGATATTGCCCACCAGTGTTTTACAGATCAGGAATCACTGGCACAGCCAGTTAGGGGCTGAGGTCTACCAGCACCTGTGATTCCTGCTCCGACTCAGTATTCCTCCCACCATAGCATATTTTTTTCCTGGCCACACGAGAGATTTACGGTATGTGACCACCAGACGAGGAACAAGTTGATACTAATGGTGAAATCCCAACAATCCCGCAGAAATCTATGTGGGGCACTCCTGGGCAGGCAGCCACCGCAGGCCTTCTGGAGTCCTGGGACACAGCTCAGAACTTGGAAGGCAATGTTCCATTACATGGTTCCCCTGTGGGCCTGCTGCATGTTGATCTCAACAGGCATTTCAGGGAAGAACAAAGGCTGGGACCACCTTCCCCCAGGGGGAAGGAAGTGGGTACATCAGACATGAGAGACAGCAGCTGCCGCTGTCCCCTTATGGTTCAGGGTTCTGTCTTCTCTCCCCAACCCCAGCCATCAGAGGCATCTGGGTAAACAGGGCTCAGAGAAGAGAGCAGGAAGGACCCCCGGCCAGGCCCCACATCTGGCTGCCACAGCCCTGAGGGGGTCAGAGCGGTTCAGCACGTTCTCCCCCTTCCTCCCCACATGCATGTTGGCCATAGCTTCTCCAGCTGCCCTGCTGCCCTGCTCTGGACCAAACCCAGGAGAAGCCGACTGGGGCTCCTGGAGTCCTGACACACCATGCCATTTACCCTCCTTGGGCATTTCCATCGCACAGAGGTTAGTCGCATTGGTCAGAAAAGCAAACAGAGGCCCAGAAGATAGACAGCACATAAGATTCCCATTCCAGGGATGTGAACTTGGGGTCTGTGTGGTGTCTTGGGTTGAGCCTGATCAAGCCAAGGCCTCTGAGTCCCATTTGGACTTGGGGTTATAGATGGTATTCCTGGATTTAACATTTCCATTTCAATCATCCGTGAGTGTCCTCAAAGGCCCTCCGCATGTAGTCTTTTGTCATTTTGCAGAGGCAGGAAAGTGAGCCCCGTGTGCTATGAGGCTGGTGAGCTTCTCAGCTGAGGCCCTACTATAACCCCCAGTCTGGTTGGACCTTTCTTGAGTTTTTACCACTGGCCCGGGAAGCTGATGCTGTCCTTGTTTTATGAAGAGGAAATTAAAGCACTATGTGGTGTTGTAATATTGAAAATGTAGAGATGCAGAAAAGCTTTAGGGTTAGTATTTGATTGTTTGGTAGAGATGAGATCTTGCTATGTTGCCCAGGCTGGTCTTGAACTTCTGGCCTCAAGTTATGCTCCCTCCTTGGTGTCCTAAGGTGTTGGGATTACAGTTGTAAGCTGCCATGTCTGGCATTAGGGTTAGTATTTCCGAAAAATGTCTAGGGTTTCTGATACCTCATTTATAGGGAATGTCCAAGACTTGTGAAAGAGGGAGAAAAGACTAAATTTGTTGTAAAGAAATACCTTTTCTGTCCCCTTTCTGGTTGTGAGGTCCAGAGAAGAGATAGTACAACCCCACTGAGCCCCCTTCCAGCAGATCAGGGGCCAGTGTTGCTAGACTTCTTGAATATTCCACTAGGAGAGCACAGTTTTTATTGGGTATCAGGCCCCTTAAAGTCTTAGATTGCCAGCATCCCAATTGTCAGCTCGTTCCATGCTTAGCTTCAGCACCCCACTGGGGTGGGCAGGTGCTCCAGGTCCCACTATCAGCATAAAAATCCAGTCTGACATGCATTTAACAGTTATAAAGCACTTTCATGTGTGTTGTCTCACTGTTATGACAATGAAGTAGAAGAGGGCAGGCGTCTGTCTCTGTCATTTGGGTTGCTATAACAAAGTGCCATATACTGGGTAGCTTATGGCAACATAAATTTATTTCTCACTATTCTGGAGGGCTGGAAATCCAAGATTGAGGTGACAGCAGGTATCTGGTGAGTATCTGCCTTCTGGCTTATAGATGGTGTCTTCTCTGTATCCTTAATGACAGAGGGCAGAAAAGCAAACAGGTTCTTCAAGATCTTATATAAGGGCACTAATCCCATTCATGAGAGCAGCACCCTCATGACCTAGTCACCCCAAAGGCTCAACCTCCTCATACTGCCAACCTTGAAAGTTAAGATTTTGGCATGTGAAGTTTTGAAGAACAGAACACTCAGACCATAACAGATTTATCATCTCCAATTTATGGATCAGAAAAACAAAAAGCAGAGGTTGGGCAGTCTGCTTAAGGTCACATGGCAAGAGAGTGGGGACCCCAACTGAGGTCTTACAAATTTGCATAAACTTCTCTTAATAGCAGATCAGTGTGTCCCCTGATATCTGACAGAATACAGAACAATTTCATGGATATAATCTCATTTTAATCTTGTAAAAACCCTGGGAGGCAGACAAAAGTGGGTGCTATTATCCCCATGTTACAGAGACTCTAATGTGCTCAACCTGTGCCCAGACAGTTCTGTTTTGGGAGGAGGGGAGATGGCTGAGATGTCGGGAAACATAGGAGAAGCCAGACCTAGATACCCTATTTAGAAACATCCCTGCTATAGCAATCTTACCACTTTCACAGAAGGTTGTTAATTAAATTAATTATCCTTGCTGAATAGGCCTTGGGGGTTCCCTAGGGCAGCACAAAGATCCAGGCAAGATACAGGATGGAGCAGCTGACTTCTAGAAAACTGCAGTGCCCCCATTTTACCTCCCCAACAAGTACAGTGCCTACTCCCAGCTTGAGCATCTTCTCATGACTATACAGACATAGCACTGTAGCCAATGAATGGGTCTTGGCATTGTACTTGACCTGGGGGGGAAGGACCACCTCTGTAGTATGTGGGAGCACAGGTTGGATGTGCCTGTGTGCTGTGTATGCACCTGTATGCAGAAGAATGAGCACAGCTCTCTCAATCCCTGGGTGCATACACTTTTCCACATGTGTGCAGTATTGCCTGTGGGACCACATGTGAACCTGTGACCAGCAGAAATTGACCCCCATGTGGTCCTCTGATTGGAGAGTACACAGATATCTTCTTCAGCCCTGGGCTGTCTTATCCCTGCAACCTACTGTTGTTTCAGTGAGCTGTCAAATGCAACCATCAACTCCATGGCATCTCCTTTATGTGAAGGCCAGGGCAGGCAGGTAATTTATCAAACATTACTTAAAACAGTCCCCCAGCCTCTTGCTCTCTCTCTTGCTGCTGTCTGATTCTTGATTGTTTCCTCTCCTTTCTGTCTTTTGTTTTTCTGCCTGGAGATTGACAGCCCCCTGCTAATTCAGCCTTGGACATGCCAGGTGCTTGTGGAACCATCAAGTTCTCTGTCCTAGAACTAACTGTTCCACGGCTGACTCAGGTGGCACTGCAGTTTCTGCTGTCTGTGTGCACATAGCCAGCTGATGGATGAGGCTGCAGCCCCCACACTGCAAAGCTTGGAAATCAGTGGCACACATGCTATGATCTGCTGAGTTATGGACTAGCTAATGAGACTCTTCCTAACACCAGCAGCCCTCAACCACCCTAATTTTGCCCTGTTCCCAATTCCCTAGCCTTTTAAGCAAGCCCATGTCTTGTGATGGTATGAACCAGTCTGCTGTCCTCTTAAGAGATTTAAAGAGAATGAGATGAATTAGCAAACTGTGTCATCACTACTTCCAAGATGAAGCCACCAAGACCAGCCAAGGGAAAGAGAGTTTATTATTGGGCTGTATTAAATAGTATTGTTTAAGTATCTATTGTTTGCCAACTATTATGTACGTGCAGTGCTTAAAATTAAGTATTGTCGCATTTAATTCTGTGCAATAAATATCAGCTTCATTTTATAGAAGAACAAACTGAGCCTCTGAGGAGGTAAGTGGGCTGCCCTAAGTCAGTGGATCAAGCAAAAATACATTGACTCTAGTTAACTTAAACAGCAAAGGAATTTGGGGAAAAGATATTGGTAGCTCACAGAATGTATGGGGAGCTTAGAAAATGTTCATGAACCAAGATGGCCAGAGTCAGGGCCAGGACCATATCAGGAAGCATCTGACAAGAAACCATTGCACTGGACATTGGGTGCCACTTTGGCCACTCAAACTTTTCCCGTGTCTTTATACCCATACCTTAAAATCCAAACTCCCAAGTGGTATCATCTGAGGGTGAGTTGGCTGTGCACCCAACACCTTAATGCCAAGGGCAGAGCACCTTTGGAAGATGCTGGGTCTGGCCACTCAGAATAGATGGTGCGAGGAATAACAGGTCCAGCAGTGGCAGTGCCCACCAACTAACTGATCAGTTCCCACACACAGCAGAACTAGAGATCAGGGCTCCTGGCTGCCTGGGCCAGTAAGATCAGGCTTCCCAAACTTTTTCATAGAAGAAGATAACACTTGATGGCACACTGGGGTGAACTTGAAGGGATTAAGATAGATGGATAAATGGATGGATGGTTGGATGGATAGATGGAT
This sequence comes from Perodicticus potto, assembly GCA_963574655.1. Classification (NCBI taxonomy): domain Eukaryota; kingdom Metazoa; phylum Chordata; class Mammalia; order Primates; family Lorisidae; genus Perodicticus; species Perodicticus potto. The sequence goes on along the minus strand of CAUYRH010136932.1, from coordinate 33,243 downwards.
GGGTGGGTGGGTAGACAGACAGACAGAAAGAAAATGATAAGGCTGGGGGAAAACCCATTACATTGTTTATGTTATATTGGTATTATTTTTGAGACAGAGTCCCACTCTGTTGCCCAGGCTAGAGTGCCTTGGCGTCAGCCTAGCTCATAGCAACTTCAACCTCAAACTCCTGGGCTTAAGCCATCCTCCAGCCTCAGCCTCCTGAGTAGCTGGACTGTAGGTGCCTGCCGCAATGCTTGCCTAATTTTTCCATTTTTAGTAGAGAGAGAGGGTCTCGCTTCGCTCAAGCTGGTCTCAAACTCCTAATATTTTACATTATATTATTATGATACAAAATAAAACAAAATCCCCCTAAACACCAGGTTTTTATATCCAACTTGCCTATTCACACCTCCTCTTAGATGCTTAGTAGATATCTCAAAACTAGCACATCAGTATCCAAACACCTGGTCTCCCTCCCCTCATCACCACCTTATTCTACCTGCAGGCTCCCCCAGCTCAGGTCAGGTCTTGTTTAGCCTCTCAGTTGTTTGTGCCAAAACCTCTGGAATCTTCATCTTTCATATTCTACATCCTCCGTATACTCCACAGATGTACTATGCAATATGCACTCACATATTCAACTTCTTGTACATCTGAAAATCCTTCATCCTCTACCTTTAGAATACATTTGTAAGTGGCCACCTTCACTGCTACCGTTTAGTTCCAACCATGATCCCCTCTCCCTTGGGTTCTTGTGATAACCACCTAACCAATCTGTATTTTGACCACCCCACTTTAGGCGTTCTCACTACGATGGCCAGAATGAGCCTTAAAAAGCATAAATCTCATGTTACTCTTCTGTTTCTAATCCCACATGGCTTCTCAATTCACTCAGAGTCAAGAACAACATTCTTTTTGAAATTTTTTTATTCTTTTTAAATTTAAGAATGTTAGGGGGATGCATTTTTTGTTTATATACTTTGTTTTTGTACAAAGTATACACGTAAGTGTGCCCTTCACCCAGGTAGTGTGCACTGTATTCAGTAGGTATGAATTTACCTGTCCCCGCCTTCCTCCTCCCCCCAGCTTGATTTTCACTGAGATTTACTTCCGTACATGCCCTGAAGTGTTGATCGATTCGTTCCAGTTTGATATTGAGTACGTGTGTTTGTTTCTCCATTCTTGTGATTTTTGACTCAGAAGAATGGTTTCCAGTTCCACCCAGGTTGTCCAAAAAGATACTAGATCGCCATTGTTTTTATGTCTGAGCAGTACTCTGTGGTGAGCACATGCCACATTTTATTAATCCATTCACGTACTAGTGGGCACTTGGATTGTTTCCATGTCTTTGTGATTGCCAATTGTGGTGCCATAAGCATTTGAGTGCAAGTATCCTTTTTTATAAAAGAACTTTATATATAACTTTGGGTATATACCCAGCGGTGGGATTGCTGGATCAAATGGCAGGTCTACTTTAAGTTCCTTGAGGTCTCTCCATACAATTCTCCATAGAGGTTGCACTAGTTTGCAGTCCCACCAACACTGTATAAGAGTTCTTTTCTCTCTGCATCCATGCCAGGGTCTGTTGCTAATGACCTTCTTAAAATCTCTGTAAGCCCCCTCCCAATTTGCTCTCCATCACCTCCCGACCTCATCATCTACTTGTTCCTCTCCAGCCACATAGGCCTTCTTCCTGTTCTCCAAATATGCCAACCTTGGCCTGCCTCAGGAGCTTTGAACTTGGTATTTCCACAGCTTGAATACTCTTCCCCAGATATCTACAAGTCTTATATTCTCACCTTCTTTGCTCAATGTTTCCATCTCAATAAGGATTTCCCTGACCACCGTATTTTCTCAATATCTTTCCCTCTGCTGAATTTTTTCCATAGTACTCATCTCCTGACGTGCAATTTTTATGATATTATTTATTCTTTGCTTCCCTCCACTAGAACGTCAACTCCATAAGGACATTTGATTTTTGTCAGTTTGTTCAGTGATAGGCTTCCTGGAGCTAGAATATTGCCTGGCTCTCAACTCATATTTGTTGAAAGAATGAATAAAACCAGAAACTATTAGAGATGATATTAAAAATTTAAATTTGCATAGAATTTAGATATTAGACATTATAAAATAGTTTCTAATTTTAAATTATAACCTAATATTGTTTTTATGAACATTACTTTTCAGATCTGGTTATGTTTGAAATAGCGTATTTATTTTTTTTTTAAACACTGTTTCTTTCTTTCCTTTTTTTCCCTTGTTTTTGAGAGTCACTGTGGGTTGAGTGCCATGGCATCATAGCTCACAGCATCCTCAAACTCCAGGGCTCAAGATATCCACTTGCCTCAGCCTACCAAGTAGCTGGAACTACCATAGCACCTGGCTAGTTTTTCTATTTTTAGTAGAGACAGAGTCTCACTCTTGCTCAGGCTGTTCTCAAACTCTTGATCTCAAACAATCCACCCACCTCAGCTTCCTGTAGTGCTAGGATTAGAGGCACGAGCCACTGCATCCCTCTATATTTAATTCTTGTTCTAAGTTTTCAATACTGATCTCTTCAAATTCTTAAAGATCCCCATTGACAAGTAACTTTATGTGCAAAAGTCAGCAGCCCATTCAAAAATTTGCAGCAGTTGGAATTGTATTTAAAGGCTCTCAGAGCGCTTCCTTTTCTTTCATCGACAAATGCACGGTTAAAACATCTCGTGATAATGCTAATGGTTTTGAATGCTACCAGAGTTTTATATCGAGTGTTTTGAAATAAAGCAGAAGCGCTAATCTGTAGCAGGTGTGTGCATTGTTAGAGCAGTCGTCCTGCAGCTAGCTTGGATGTCACCAAGAGGGCACAGGAGCTGTCGATGTTCAGCAGCATTGGATATTTGTGAGGACAAAGAGTCAGCACTGTCTGGACCTGCATCTACCAGAAACCCCATCCAGCCTCCCTACCTCACTCTGCCTAGCAGCATCTTGGGGCTGCAACAGAAGTAAGGGCCTGAAAAGGAGCAAAAGGTATTACAAGTTGTCTCTTTAAATCAGCACCGGGACCCTGCTCTTTGGGGGAATTAAAAACTGAAGTTTTTCAGTAACAGAATGTCGTGTCTCTGAGCAGATCCATCAACCCCCTGGTGGAACAGCACCCTGTGACTTGCTGGAAGGGGTGGGGAGCAGCCCCGAGTCAAGCTGTGGGTAGGAGCATTTTTCGGGTAAGAGAGTGAAAGGCCACCCCCAGCAGCTGCCAGAGCTTGCTTAGCTCTGGGGAATCCCCACATCTCTTCTCCAAAATAGATGCAGCTCCAAGCAACCTGAAATGTTCTGAGGAAAAGGAAATGGCTTTGGGAAGTGTCGTGACATATTGGCCATTTTGGGGGATAAGTTCCTTGCTGTGCATGCTGAGACCCTTGATTCCACCCATTTTGTGAAGGTCTTTCACCTTCCAGCCCTGTGGCAGGGCATTGTCTGTGAGCGCCCTTTGGGAGTGGAACTAGGGAACCTGTGGAACTTACTCCCTTTTGGATTAGGAGGTGTTGGCTTTCAGTTGAGAATCTGGCTCTCGTTTGGATGGTTCCCATTTGTTGGTAGGCCTTGGCATTTGAGCTTTTTGCATTGGGAAATTCCTGAATTGTCTGTGTTCGTTGTTTGTAAGTTTTGTTTCAACATAGAGAACCCAGGGAATTCATTCCGTTTTTGGATTGGGAGATGTTGGTTCTCATTTGAGAATTTGGTTCTCGTTTGTCCAGTTCCCATTCATCCAGTTCCCATTCATTTGGTCAGGCCTTCGCATTAAGATGATTTGACTTGCAAGTTCCCTGTATTGTCTACTTGTCAAGCTGTGTTCATTGTTTGTGAATTTTTGTTTCACCATGGGAGGCTCCATTTTTATAGCATCTGAAAGCCCCTCGGGGAGAATGTTGGCTGAATAGCCAACTTATTGCTGTGAGTCTATGCCTGAAAGAGAATGGCATTATTGTTACCCAATGTGCCTTCTGGAGTATGAGGATAGGTGGCTTTTCCCCTTAAAGTATTATACTATCTTATAACTAAAATTGTTTTGTCAAAGGTCAGGTAAATGGGATGAGATCCCATATGTACAATCCCTCATGCAGTTACATAGTAAAGAGGCTGAAAAGCCATGTAGTAAAATTGGGGGTGATTAACTGGGTTGAATCTCATGAACTTATTCCCCTGCTGTCATCTCCTCACCTGCCAGGAAGGTGCCAAGGGCTTAGCCACATACAAGCTTGCCCTGCTGCCCCCCCTTATGGTGGTCATGGGGTACACTACTTGAAGCAGTTTTCCTCCCCTCCCAGAGGCTTGTGACCAGCCTAGGAATCAGCTCCATGTAGAGTCAGACCCAGGGCAACTGCCATCCTTCACCATTACTGTCACTACCATCTTGGCACCATGAGAGAGACCAGGGAGGGCACAACTAGAACTAACTTCTTCATGCCCTCCAGAAAGGCAGTGGTTTCTCCTAAGATGCAGCAGGGAACTCAATTTGGCCAGAGGGCACTCATAGTTGATCAGGGCAATCTCCATTACAGCAAAATCAAAGAGACCATGCAGGTTCCTAGAACCGGTAGGGTTCTGTTGCATCTGGATCCTAACTTTGGACTAAAGCAGAGTCTTTGTACAGAGTCCTTAAAGGGACAGATGTGAAGCCCCTGATCTGGACCACAGACTGTCAAAATGCCTTCAAAAAACTAAAGCAGAGCCTTAGAACTATTCCACTTTGGGGTTGCCTGACCTACAGAAAGAATTTAAATTAAATGCGCATGCAAGAAGGAATTAGCCTGGGAGTCTTAGTACACGGATGCTGGGAAGCACCCCATGTCCTATGGCGTACTTATCAAGGGCACTGGACAGTGTTGGGAGAGGACAGCCTCCTTTCATCTGGGCAGCAGCAGCTGCTTGTGAGATGTTGTTGAAAACTGTGTCTACCCTCAATTACCAGCCAGAGAATGAGTCTCTGCAGCATCACTGTTGAGACTTGGGTGCTGGACACCGTCTATTCTATCAGGATGCTGGCTCTGTCAGAGCAGCTGATGGAAGGGCTAGGTTAGGATCTTTTCACTTATAGGAGCAGCTTCGTAGATTTCATTCTTCTACCTGAAGCCTTGGTTTAGCCTCTTATAAGGCATCTGCATGAGTGCACACATTATGGGCATGATGCCTTAATAGATTTGGCAGGACCTCCTTTAAGAGGACTGCATTTGACGAACAACTCAGAGCTATCTGTTATGAGCTTGAAACACCTGCTGTACAGGGGACCCAACATGTGGGGTCCCACCTTTCCTGTGATTGGCAATTTCACTCAGATGCCTACACTTATATTACTATATACCTTTTCAGGTAGGGTAGAGGCTTAGCCTACCCACATGGAGAGAGTTTGTTTCCAAAGGAACTCACTCCAAGATGGGCTCTCACCAGGAGCTGCTGGCCCAGGTCCCTGCACACAGATGCCAGCACAGAGCAGGGACAGGCATCAGAAGATGACAGGATAATAGGCATCAGCAGTCCAGGAAAAGTGGCCAAGCAGATGGAGAATGGCATGCTGGTGATGGACACCACGGGCAGGCAGCTGCAGAGACAGATCAGCAGCTCCAGGCATCACCATGTTTGGCTACTCCATGGCGGTGCCCATCAGGGGAATCTTTGCTGCCTGCTGTCTGTACCTGGGTCTGCCGCACGTGCCGTGGTCACCCATGAACTTCTTCAAGTGGACCCCCAGTGAGAACCTGGTGAACCGCTTCTCCAAGAAGTTGGACACCATGGATTCAATGATCCACAGGTTGTCAGGATATTCATGGGGTCTCCTCTTCATACACTTTGTATGAAGATACAAAGTGATAAAGGGCCCTCCTTTGTATTGGAGGTCATTCATCCAGCAAGTAAGCAAATCCAGACATCTAGAATGGAAATCACACGCATCCTGGAATTGATGCAGGAAAGTGGGATAAGGTGTTGCCACTTGCCCTCTTCCGGGTAAGGGTAGCCCCTAAAGGCAGGCTTAAGTCAAGGCCATCAGAAATAGTTTATGAGTGGGGAGGATGGGTGGAGGGAGGGTAATTGGTGGGACCACATCTACGGTGCATCTTAGAAGGGAACAGGTGAAACTTATCAAATGCAGATATAAAGGTCTTAACACAATAACTAAGAAAATGCTATGAAGGCTGTGTTAACCAGTTTGATGTAAATATTTCATATTACATATGAAACCAGCACATTGTACCCCATGATTGCATTAATGTACACAGCTATGATTTAATAAAAAAAAAAAAAAAAGAAATAGTTTATGAGAGACCCTTCCGAACACCCCAAGTTGAATATGATAATATAACCATGAGTAAAGAAAGCAGAGTAAAGCATTATATCAAAGGAGTGAGTCACTTGTCAACCTCTATGCATGAGTTGGCCTCTTTCAGGCTCCTGCTCCAGTTGGAGGCAGACATGTGGAAGGGACCCTAGGAAGTGTCTACCAACTCAGACCTCATTGAAAGTGTCCGGAGTAAACCCTGACAGTAAAACCTTTCCATCATACTGGAATAAAGCAGTGTCCTGTGGAAAAAGAGGAACTACGATCCCAGTGGATGATCCAGTCTTCAGGTGATCTAAAGCATCTGTTTAAGAAGAAGGCGAAATGACAAAGGCGGTTTTCACTAGCCCATCATTAATGATTTATTTGTTCTGTCTATAGGATGGAAAGACAACTCCTTAGTAAAGATTTCCTGGGCTATCACCTCTTCTGCTGATCTGCCTCACTGCTGTGTTTGTCATCCTATAACCTGTTTGGTGCAAATATTCTTGCGTATGATTTCTGAATTTGCAGAAGCCAGTCTCTTGGATCACCCACAAAATGTAACTATAGCGCCGTACTCAGAGGTCCCATTTTCTTTCCCAGCCCTGTATTGGAAATTGTGTGACAGGTGACCAGCGTCTTAGATATCAAGTGGGGTAAAATATCTCTTATCAGGCATCCTCCTCTATTTCTCTTTGTCAATCTTCATGGCTATGGTTGTTACCAATGACTTATTTTCACCTGATAATCTATTGCACTCTTTATTTACCACCAAAGCTGTGCAATGGCTTAAATAAGGATACGTGTAAATCTCCCATCTAAAACATCACCCCAATTGAGCAAGAATTAGCTCAGGGACTATGTTGTCCCTCCTTTCATATATATGGAAGGGTAAAATTTACAGTGGGAAATATGTAGCAGAAGTAAGGACTTGAAAAGGGGGAAATGTGTTACATGTTGTCTTTTCAACTGCTCCCTCCTCATTTGGGAATTAAAACCTACATCCTTGCCCAAGGCCAGTAATTAGAGGGGCAGGGGGAGTGTCCTTCCTTCTTTGGACCTCAGGAGAGGGCTCAATAGAATAATGAGGACATAGGTGGGGGTCAATCAAGACCATCAATTGTAGTTGAGCAGCAATAGCCTGAAGCTGAAGCCCCCCCGCCAAAAGCTCTGCATTTCTGCTTATAGGGGGGATGTTGGCACTTTAAGATGGGACTCTGCCATCCTCCTCATTTTCTGGCAAATTAATAGACTTCTCTTTCTTTTTCCTCAAGCTGCTTGTCCTCATTCTTCATTTGGCTGTGGGGACAAGTATTGAACTTTCAGTAACAGGATCTGTGGCATGCTATTTGGGTCCTCAGACCCAAAAGTCCTCCAGCAGCCCCGTCGGCCCCATATCCTAAAGGTCAGTGTTCCATTCTGAGCTGGCAATTCAAGTAGGCACGCAGCTGGTAGAGCCGTGTTTAGCATCTCACAATGCAGCAATGTGCCGAAGTTGCTCAGTGTCACTTTTTTTGGTCACCCTGGGTAGAGTGCCATGCCATCATGGCTCACAGAAACTTCACACTCTTAGGCTCAAGCAATCCTCTTGCCTCAGCCTCCCAAGTAGCTGTGACGATAGTCACCCATCACAACACGTGGCTAGTTTTTCTATTGCTAGTCGAGACGGATTCTCGGTCTTGCTCAGGCTGGTCTTGAACTCCTGAGCTCAAGTGATCCACCATCTCAGCCTCCCAGAGTGGTAGGATTATAGGTGTGAGCAGGGTGACTCTTAATGGGGATCATAGGACACACCATCATATCGTGCTCTACATTGTTATCCTCCAAGGAACCTCAACAAGGGATTTCCAAAGCCCCAGTCTCTGGCTGGCTCTCTGCAGAGGTTTGAGCCACAATGGCAGCACCCCCGGTGCCAGGACACAAGATGTGGGAAGCTCTCCTTTGGTCCCTTGGGCTAGAGTGCCACTTCCACCGCTAACCAGCTGTCATGGGTGGGACACCTCACTTCTCTAAACTTAGGTTTCCTCATTTATAAACGGAGAATTGGAATAAATCTAATGCTTATCAAGAACTTGTCATGGGTCCCCAGGATTCTGAGGAAGTGCCACAGAGGATAATTTGCGTGGGGTAGGAGTGGGAGGGCTCCAACCGGGAAAGACTTTTCCTCATCTTCTTCTTCAATCAGAGCACCTTCATTTTATCAGTTTTTATGTTGATAAGATTTTGGTAAAGAAAAACAAAAGCCTTTTGTTTCTAACATAAAAGTTTGAAGATACACTTGTCTTCCCACCCTGGGCCCTCCCCTCCCATTGTTCCTTTGCTCAAGAAGCAAATCATTCAGAATAAACATTTGACATAAGTTATTACTATAAAGAAATGCTACGTTTATTTAATAAAAATAAGACAAGAACTTCCAAAGTGGCTATTGAAGATTTTCTTGTGTGAGGGGGTAGATGGTCCATCATGCTTTTCCTCATTGTATCCAAGAGTCAACTTTCCTCTGAGACCTTCCCACATGACCGTGGCTGACGCTAGCCTGCTTTCCCTTAAAGCTCAGACTCAGGGAGGGATGGGATCCTCTCCTTTCTTCCCCACGGCACAAGCAAGGCAAACATGGAATGTGATGCAGCTGGGCCTTCTGATTTGTAGGTGACTGGCCCTCCAAGGCTTAAAAGCCCTAATCCCCATCCATTGGCCCCAAGAGTCCTGCCTCTCTAGATTTTCCTCCACATAGCTGATATCATTTTAGTGTCTCTCCACTAGCAGAATCCAGATAATACATTTATAATTCTCAGTACCCACATGCATCTCAGGCACCTAGGATCTCACCTACAACTGCAGGTTTCTCATGGGAAGACCCTCTTTTTCTTAGCTAGTAACACTAGCCATCTCCTTCTGGTGAGATTTCATTTCTTAACGGCCTCTCTCCTAGATTAATTCTAGGAGAACAGCACAGGTAGTCCCAGCAAAAGATGAATCCAGTCATTAACAAGGGATTGTTTTCTTTACAGATATTGAATCACAGAGGGGTATAGGAATTTTTCTAATACTACACTGCTTCATGGCAGCAAAGACAGGATTTGAATATGAGATCCTGGACCACACCAGACCTTATGGTCTATCCAGGAGTCCTTCTCAAGGAAGAGAGAGAAGCTGTCACCTGATCCTGGGTACAATGAGGTCAGGAAGAGAGGGCAAGGGTGAGCTGGATCACCCCACGAACACCCTTAATACCACTGTCCAGAATTCAGACCCCACAGGATGGCTCTGTTCTGGACAAAGACAATTGTAGTCCTTCTGGCCAAGACTTTTCAATGGGCAATTGTAGCTTCTAAAAGCTTACGGACAAAAAATGCAGAGAATGCCAGAGCCTAAGGCTTCCCTTTCCCTAAGACTCTGAGATTTGCATGAGCACTTTTGTTTGCTTGTTTATCCTGTTGCCTCAAATTAGAAGTGAAAACCAGAACAAAGAAACAAAAGAGATTCTTCAGGATGGAATTACCTTAGTAGCCTTGGGGTCTGATCTTGCCAAGACAATTTGGAGTCTGTTACACTGTTGCAACACATCAAATATCCTAAGGTTTTCCTTTCATCTGCTGGTATCGGGGGCTGTTTAAATCCCATTCAAGAGGAAGGGGGAACCAGGGTTTCTGAGGTCGCTGCAAATCTTCCCACAGGCAGAGTTTCATACTGGTAAATCTTTTCCCAGTCCTCATGCCCTGAGGGAGGTGACTGGGAAACTGGAAGAAGAGGATCCTGGGGGAAGGGTGCTGGCCCAGCTGGGGTTCACCTTTGGATCACAACTTAAAGCCAGGTTTTTTGTTTGCAGAGACACAATCTCACTTTATGACCCTCGGTACAGTGCCATGGCATCACACAGCTCACAGCAACCTCCAACTCCTGGACTTAGGCAATTCTCCTGCCTCAGCCTCCCGAGTAGCTGGGACTACAGGTGCCCGCCACAAGGCCCGGCTATTTTTTTTGTTGCAGTTTGTCTGGGGCTGGGTTTGAACCTGTCACCCTCGGTATATAGAGCTGGCCACCCACTTAGCCACAGGTGCTGCCCAAAGCCACCAGTTTTTAAGTACTGCCTGCCAGACTGTGGCCAAGAGGAGTACAATAAAAAGCCCAGGACATGCTGTCAGAGGTTGACTTCTTATTAACTGTCCACTCTTAGGTATTTCAATGCCCTGAGCCTCTGTTTTCTCATATGTGAAATGGGAATACTAAGACTTATAACAGCCCAGTAATTCTCTCGAGGTAGTTGGTGGTATTCTTCTCTCCTTATCTCAAATGAGATGATGCCTGTAAAAAGCCCTGTGAAGTGATAAAAGCATTTCAGAAAAGTTTCCAAGGCACGTGAGTGCATGAGAGCGTGTGTATAACACATGATGGCTCCACCGGGGCGGAGAGGACTGGCTCCCACAGGTCCTCACATAGAAACTCCCCTGCTGTCTTTGCTCTCCCAAAGCTCCCCCTACCTTCTCCTTGTTCTAAAGGTGCCCAGGAGGGACAGGCACTCCCCACCTTCACCCTGTCCTCTCCCCTCTCTCTCTCCTCCTACTCCCAGCTGTGTTTCTGAGAAAGTGAGAAATTGAATTTAATTCAATTCCACGAGGATTTATCTAGCCTGTGCTACAGTGCTTCCCATTATAATGGTGCTGTCTAGTTGACAAAATTCACATTGATTATTTCCCTTTGATTCTCATGGTAACCCCGAAGGGCAGATAGCAGATCAAGTAGCATCCTTCTTTTTCCAGAAAAAGCAAATGAGACCCAGGGGTTAAGTGATTTGCCTAAAGTCACCTAGCTTGTAGGAGCAGAGATGGCGCTCACGCTCCAGGTTTCTGGCCACTGCTTCAGGTCCTTCAGCTGCACCTGCCTGGTCACTCAAAGCCTTTAAAGATCTGGACCCTTTACTCAGAAGATTTCCTGACACGCCCACAGGTTGTCCTTTTTACCTGCTATGCATTTATTTGCTTATTCCCTGAGGGCGCTGCTCATCTTTGCATCTCCAGCAAAGTACAGTGCCTGGCACATAACTCACCTTTATTAAATAATGACTACATAAAAGAATGGGCATTTTAAGTAGGAAAATGATGGAAATACCCTCAAGTGGCCCCCACTCGCAAAATGGTTAAGTAAACCATGATACACCCCTTAGATAGGATTTTATACAGCTATTAAAAATTATGATGATGAAAAATTAATATTGACTTGAAATATTCCCAGGATACTATGTGAAAACCCAGAATACAGTATTGCATGCACATTATGGTCATAGCTATTTAAAACAGCACAGACGCAAACTCTCAAAAATAGAAAGGGAAGTTGAGACAGTGGGGTGATTTTTCTTCCTTTCATCTTTCCAGAGCCTCCAGGTTTTCTAGAATAAATATGCATTATTTTTGTAATGATGTAACGGAAATGGTAATCAATAGGTAAGGAAATATTAAGAAATTATTAAGGTATGTTAATAATTTCCATCAGGTCCGAGTGACTTACTTCTCTGATACTGAAGACTTACTGATAGGATCTCAGAGCGACTGTCGGAAAATCTGGAGAACTCATGGAGGCTGGGAAAACATCCAGGAGACAGGCAATCTAAAGATATTGCACCCAATTTTAGAAAATAAAGTAGTAGGTCATTAGGAACTCTGCCTCAGGTTCACCAAGAATGAAGCATTCCAAACGCACCTCATTTTCCTCCTTGATAGGGTTACTAGACTGGTAGATAAGGAGAATGTTACAGACATAATGTGTATTGATTCTCCACTATAATTGACAAAGTCTTTCCCGTCCCTAGGAACAAGGAAGAGAAATGTGGACTGGAAGACAGTCCTGCCTGGTGGATTAAAGGGTTGAAAAACGAATGCAAATAGTGGAGCTGAATAGCTTTGAGGCTTTTCAGAAGCGGGGATGGCAATTTGTGAAACCTACACCTCCACTCCCCTTTCTCTCCCCCTAGACAGATGCCCACTGCTAATCCACTGAATCCCTCTTTTCCTCTGAATCCTGATGGAGCTTCAGAATCTTTCTCAGCTCAGGGCTCCAAGGAGCCGTTGGCTATCAGCAATCAGGTTTCTTTAATTGAAACCCATTAGTCAGCCTTGACTTTTAAGGAAGTCTCAGACACATGCCATAGGGCAACTTTTTTTTTTTTAGTCTTTATTATTAAATCATAGCTGTGTACAATAGTGCAATCAAGGGGTACAATGTGCTGGTTTCATATACAATCTGAACTATTTTTATCAAACTGATTAACATTGCCTTCCAGGCATTTTCTCAGTTATTATATGAAGACATTTGTATTCTGCATTTAGTAAGGTTCGCCTGTACCCTTCCCATAGGGCAACTTTTTTTAAAAATTTTTTTTACCCAATTCTGTTCAGCATATGTATCAATGATTTGGGTTGAAAGCCTAGAAAACAAGTATATTCAGTTTATAAATGACTTAAAGTTGGAAGGGAATGATGGAAAGGTCAACAGTCACAAACATCTGACCAGACTATGATCTGGAACTGAAACCAGTAGTGATTTAACAATAATGCTTATAATCCTATACTTGAGGTTAAGAATGAATTGCAAAAGAACAAGATAGTGATGAGATGATGGCTTGATAGCACTTTATGAACAGGGTGGGGGCAAACTTGAGGTTTTAGCTCATCACAAACTCAACTTGAGCCATATGTGTGGCTGTTGGGAAGGTCAATACAGTCTTAGGCTTCATTACGAGAACTTCAGGGCTCGGAACACAAGAGACAAGAATGGCTCAACTGTGGCTCTGTGACGCACCTTCAGCCACAGTTGAACTACAAACTTTAAAGATCCTGAACGCTGAGAAATATAATGGTGCACCACTCTCCAACTGTCCTGTGTACCTCAAAATAAATCAATAGTACATCACAAAATAAGAAAGTCCAGAAAATTCTACCTTCCCCCACAAAAAACATTTTGATTATGTTTGAAGTGTAAAAGATCAGATTTTCAGAGTTAGTGCCCTTGCTTTGCTGAACCCCTAAGTATTTGGTTAGGATACACCAACACTCTGTATAGCATATGCAGCCATGGAAGTCCCATTTGGACAGGGACTTTGCTATTCCAGGATCTGCATTTGATTATTCCCCTCCTAGCTTCCAAACCCTCCCATGGCTCCCCTACATGTACAGAATAGAGCACAATCTCTTTGGAAGCATTCAACACTTGCCAGGATCTGAAAGAGGCTGCTTTTAAAAATCAAAATAAGCCAAATAATTTAGAAGCCAAATATTCCAAAAGGCTTATCACCAGTTTAGCGGTCGCTGCTTCTACTCCTCTCAATGATTTTATTTCGGTTCCCTAAAGGCCAACATTTTAATCTCTTGGAATTGTTTATTTTACCAATTACTTTCATGTTTCTAACTAATATGTTTCTACGGCTATTGTTTGATTTATATACTTTACACATTATCTATTGATTCCCCATTGTGAAAGTTGACGGTTTAATTTCTTATGCCAATCCCCCAAATCCAATTTCCTCATCCTTTTAATATTACTATTTTTGGTAAAAATCAATAAATGATGTCTATTGCTTTGCTTCTCGAAATATCATTTACTGGCTTGTCAAATTAGTTACACATTCTTTTTGTATGGTTTTTTATTTTCTCCCCAGAGTTTCTAATTCCTTTCTCTGTGTCTTGCATTATTGCCTTTGCAGAATTCCTCTTTTTTTTTTCTTTTAGTGTTCTATCACATCAAGTATTCTATAAGCCTCCCTTCTGTTTTTCCTGGGAATCTCTTCCCAGAGACCTCAGTCCACCTGTTCTAATCTGGACAATAATCAGTCCTGGGATTTTCCCTTACTGCTTTCTTGGGTAGGATCCAAATTTTTCATCAGTCTCTCTCTTCTTCTCTCCTGATTTATTCCATTTTTAAGGAACACTCCTCAAGTAAATTCCTGAGAACTAATACATGAAAAATAAATCATTTGCATTCTTCTGAGCTTGAAAGTATATTTGTTCTGCTATTGCACTCATTTATGTGCAAGATTCTAGGTTTCTGGGTCTGAAATCTTTTTCGTTCAGATCTTTTTTTTTTCTTTCATTCAGATCTTTAAAGGTTGTCTCAAATGTGTCTTTGCATCCAGAGTTACAGATGAAAAGTGTGCTGTTAGTCTGATTCTAGTTCTTTACAGACGATCTGCCACCTTCTCCTGCAGCCTGTACACTGTTCTCCATACTCCTTTCTTTAGTCTTGGTGTTATGAATTTTTGTTCATTTTTTTGAGCATTCTGCAGAAGCATCCTACCTGAATATTCTATCCAATTCTGGGAAATTTTTCTGTAGTAATATTTTAAATGTTCATTTCTCCTATTTTCTGTTTTCTTTCTGGGATTCTCTTAACCAGATGAGGGATTGCCTGAATTCATCTTCTATGTCTTTTATTTTTTCTTGCATAGTTTCTCTCTCTCTCTCTCTCTTTTTTTTTTTTTTTTTTTTGGTTCTCCTTCAGGAAGATTGCTTTGACCTTAACTTCTTAACTTTCTATAAAATTGTTAAATTTTATGAAATCTCATATATATATAAATTTTCAAGAGAAGTTTTGTGTTTTGTTTCTTTTTAAAAATAGTCTACTGTTCTTGTTATATGGATACAAAAATCTTCTGAATTTCCCTAAGGATCTAATTAGAGTCTTTTTAGTGTTTGCTTTTAAATTATCTTCCAATGCCTATATTTTCTTCTCCTATGTTTAGTTTTCCTGTTTTTTTTCCTTTTTTATTTAATCTCATGTATTTGACATTCTTAGATATCCTCTCACATATAAAAATAAGAGAATAAAAAGCCACTTGGGAGCTTTGTATTCATGTGTATGACTGATGAATATAATTTGGGGTGATTATGAGGTGAGCCAGTCATTTTACTGGGGAACTTCTCATTGTTAAAATAAAGCAGAATCCTCACTTTAGGCTTACTCAATTTCTTTTTAGAAAAAACTTAACTTTTTAGATATATTTTTAGTTAAATGGTAGAAATTTGGCTGCTGGAAATTCCACATAGGGAATATGTAGGGATGGACAGCTACTATTTGGTACTATACACAAATTTTTGGTCATCTCCCCAACCCCCAGATTCTACTTCAAGTATCACACTCTCTGATGTCCCTTATTTCTGAGAGCAAAATTTGCTTCCCAGGGTAGGTTGGTTGCATTCTCTTTTCCTCGCTTCATCAGCGGCCATTTAAATATGTTTAACGACATCTCTCATTTGGTAAGATACCCTCTCTCATTCTCTTAGTCACAGCCTTATATTATTATTATAAACTTTACAAACATGCAGGAAACTATGAGAGATAGTGTCAAAATACTGAAATATCTACCCCTTAGTTCTGTTATATCATTCATTCTTTTTGTTTGTTTGTTTGTTTTTTGTTTTTGAGACAGAGTTTCACTATGTCACCCTTGGTAGAGTGCTGTAGAATCACAGCTCACAGCAACTTCAAACTCTACGTCTTAAGCGATTCTCTTGCCTCAGCCTACCAAGTAGCTGGGACTACAGGCACCCACCACAACGCTCGGCTATTTTTTTGTTGCAGTTGTCATTGTTGTTTGGCGGGGCCAGACCAGGTTTGAACCCACCTATCTCGTTGTCTGTGGCCGGCGCTGTAACCGTTTTGGTACAGAACTGAGCCACATCATTCATTCTTAACATTTTGCTATATTTGCTTTGTACCTTTTCGTTGAGAAATGAAGTGTGATAGATTCAGTTGGCTTATATACTCCTAGCCTACTTTCCTCCCTCCTCAGTTGTAAGCACTATTCTGACTTTGGAGTTTTTTAACTTCTGTGCATGTTTTTTATAGTTTTGTTACATATGCATGGTATACAAAATATGCTATTGCAATCCATGTTCTGGATTTTCATGTAAAGGTATCAAAGCATATCTATTGATTTGTCAAATTAATTTTTTAAAGAATCTATCAATATCGTATGTAGCTTTACTACTGTACAGTATTTAATTATTCAGTCAATCTCCTGTTAATGGAGATTTAGTTTATTCCCCATTTCTCACTGTTATATACAGAGCTATTCTGAACATTCTTGTACTTTTCTCCCTCAGCACATGCACAAAAATTTCTCTAGACATATAGACTGGGTCAGTGTCATAGCATATATATGCTTCTTCAACTTCACCAGTTGGTCTTTAAAATAGATGTACCAATTTATCATCTCACGTATCATTAGAGGGTTTTCCTGCTTTATGTGTTTGTGGTTCATCTTGTCAGCAGACCAGATTTGCTAACTGGTGAAACAGTATTTTGCTCTTAGTTCCCATTTGTTAGTAACAGAGAAGTTGTGCATTTTTCCATTGGTATTTATGTTTCTTCTTCTGTGGACTTAGCATATATAATTTTTGCCCAGTTTCCTATTAGGCTGTTAATCATATTGATGTATAGAAGCCTTTGCATCTGGCATAACTTGGGAACTTGTTAGCAAAGTGGAATCTCAAGCTCCACCCAAGACCATGCTTCTCCTCCACTGGATCAGAATCTTCATTTGACAACATCCAGGGGATTTGGTTGCTCATTTAAGATTGAGAAACACTAGTTTACATCATTTTTCAGAAGACTGCGTTTCTCTGTGTCTTAAATATTTGATACAACTTCCCTGTAAACCACCTGAGACTGATGCTTTGTAAGTTGTATTTATTGTTGCTGAGTAGACAAATTTTTATCAATATTCAATTTCTTTAATGATTTTTAGATTTAAGTTTTAGTAAGTTTTTTTCTAGGAAACTATGCATTTTACTTATAGTTCTTAGTGTATTTACAAAAACATATTCATATATAAATTTCATAATTTTTCTCTTTTTTAAAATTTCAGATTAATATAAGAGTACATACAATTGGGTTATATTGTTTGCACTTGTTAGGTAAAGTCCAAATTCCAATGTACTTGATATTAATTTCATGAGTTTTAAATTCTCTTCCGTATCTGGAGATATAATTCCTTCTTCTATCTTTATACCATTTATTTGCTTTCTCTCTCTTTTCCAACAATCCTGCCAGAGGTTTGTCTATTTAATTAGTCTTTTGAAAGTCCCAGGATCTGGTTTAATTGAACTTCTCCCATAACATTTTTAATTTCATTAGTTTCTGCCTTCATCTTTATTATCATCTCCTTTCTACCTTCTTTGGGTTTAACCCATCTTCCTTTTCCAACTTTTTCAGTTAAGTCTTACGTTATTAACTTTTTCATCTCTCTTCTTTATGATTTAAGCATTTCAGGTTGTATATTTTCCACTAATTCCCACTATCATTGCAACCTACATGTTTTCATATGTCATATTTTTATTACCTTTTAGGTCTAAATTTTTTTCTAATATCTATTTTTATTCTTTCTTCGATCTTCGAATTATTTGAAAGTGTATTCTTTAATTTATAACTGTATGGGATATTATAAAAAGATTTTAAAAATTTACTTCTAACTTAATCACACATGGATCAAGGACATGGTCTGTACGATATTAGTTCCTTGGTATTTGTTGAAACTTGTTTTAGATTCCCATACATAGTTTCTTTTTGTAGATATGCTGTTTGTGTTTGAAAAGAATGGGCATTCTTCAATTGTTAGGTACGGCTCAAACTTATTGGTTGTGTTTCTCAAATTCATTTTTATCTACTTAATCTAGCAATTGCCAAGAACTATGTTACAATTGTCATATGATTTTAGATATGTAAATTTTCCCTTAGCATTCTGTCAATTGTAATTTCATTTATTTTAGGGTTATATTATAATAGCTTCATGCAAATTTAGAATTATAGTAAACCTCCCACAATACAGGTTTGAATTGCATGAATCCATTTGTACATGGATTTTCTTCTTTTTCTGCTGTGCTGAGACAGCAAGACCAACTTCTCCTCCTCCTCAGCTTCTTCAATGTCAAGATGAGGGTGAAGACCTTCATGATGACTCACTTTCACTTGACGAATAGTAGATACATTTTCTCTTCCTTATGATTTTCTTTATGACATTTTCTTTTCTCTAGTTCACCTTATTGTAAGAATACAGAAATCAACATATAACATGAAATATGTGTTAATTGGCTGTTTTTGTTATCAGTAAGGCTTCTGATAAACAGTTGTTAAGTTTGGGGGAGTCAAAAGTTACAAACTTTTAACTGCATAGGGCTTCAACACGTCTAGCCTCAATGTTGCAAATGATTCCTTTTAATGTTAGGTAGTGTATATGGCCTTTTTTTCTTTTTCTTTTTTGAGACAGAGTCTCACTCTGTCACCCTGGGTAGCGATCCTCTTGCCTTAGCCTCCTGAGTAGCTGGGATTATAAGCATGCATCACTATACCTGGGTAGTTTTTGTCTATTTTTAGTAGAGACAGGGTCTCACTCTTGCTCACGCTGCTCAAGCAATCCACCTGCCTTGGTTTCCCAGAGTGCTAGGATTACAGGAATGAGCCACTATGCCTGGTCTAGCTCCATTGTTAATAATAAGAACCATTTTGTTGATACACAACAAAATACTTCGGCCCCAGTATTCTTTGGATGGTATGTCACTGGTGTACCTTTTTCTAATTTTTTTACGATAAAACTTTTCTGTATTCTTACTTTTATGATATGTCTCTTCTAAACAACACATAGCTTTTTAAAAACTCCAATCTGACGATCTTTGTTTTAGTATGCTGGTTTATTTTTTTTAATTATTTATATATTGGATTTAATTTTTATTTTTTTAATTCTTTATTAAATCTTAACTGTACATTAATGCATTTATGGGATACAGTGTGCTGATTTGTTATACAATGTGGATCCCCCCAAAACCCTTCCTCCTCCCAGCCTCCCCCATCCCCTCCCCTCTCTTTCCACGTCCCTCCGTCTTTCTTGACTATAGTTATTTTTTACCATTTCAATGAATGTGTAGTTGATTATATACTGATTTCATAATAGTATTGACTAAATTAGATACTTTTTTTTCCATTCTTGAGATAATTTACTAAGAAGAATATGTTCCAGCTCCATCCAGGTAAACATAAAAGACGTATATTCCACCTATTGTGCGCATGCAACAAATTTTCCCCAAACTTAGTGGTATAAAATAGCCATTTATAATGTTCACAGGTTCTATGGGTTAGGAACTGGGAAAGGCACAGCATCAGGATGTCTGGAGTCTTAGCTGGAAGCCTTAAAGGCTAGAACATCTAAAGCTCTCTCACTATCTGATGGCTGGGGCTGGCTATCTGCTGAGACCTTAGCTGGAGCTGTTGATCCAAACAACTTACATGTAGCCTTTCCATATGACTAGGGGTTCCTCATAATATGGTAGCCAAGCCCAAGGGTAAAAATATTGAAGGAAAGAGAAAAACCATGCACATGAAGTGGAAGCCATATTGCTTTGAATGATCTGGCCTCCGAAATCACACAGCATCACAACCTTCCACCACATTCCACTGGTCAAGGTAGTTAGAAAGTCTTCCCCCAGGTTCTAGGGGAGAAGTGATAGACTCTACCTCTTGATTGGGAGTAATAAGGTTCTGGAAGTACCTGTGGGATTAGAAAATATTGTTCTGGCCATTTTCAGAAAATTCAACCTACCACTCTTCGATTTTTATTCTCTTTGCTTTTCTTCTTCTCTGCCTTCTATTGAAATGACTGAGTCTCGCGGCAAAAAACAAAATCATACTCTCATGTTCTGCCTATTGCTTTGGAAGTTGTATATTCCATTTTGACTTTTTAAGTGTGTTCCCTAACTTTTTTGCATCCATATTTAACATAAAATCTGAAGTTAGTCTCTGTTTTCCTCCTAACTAGAACAAAGACTTCAGAATTCATTTCCACTCCTGTCACCTCTTCTCTAACTTGTGTATGGTGTTGTTCTTCTTTTAATTCCATTTTGATTTATACACCCTATTTGTCATTATTATTAGTGTATGTTTGGGTTTTATTTTTTTAATAGCACAGGCTTGTTTCAACTTCATGACATGTACTATGTTTTTTTACTGTGTTTTTACTGTGTTTTCTTGCTTTTAGTCCATAGTAACACTTTCAGTCAAGCTCTGTAGTTAAAAACTCTCAATCTTTTTATATCTGAAAATGTCTTTACTTCACCCTCACTGTTGAAAACGATAGTTTAGCTATGTATAAAATTAAGGCTGACAGTTATTTTCTCTCAGAACCTTAATAGGTTCTTCCACTATTTTCTGAAGTCTTTGGTTGCTTTAGAGAAGTCTGTAGTCAGTACAAGTGTTCTTTTGTAGGTAATTTGTATCTTTTAGCTTCCCTTGTTTCCCAAATCTTCTCTGCCTTTGTTGTTCTGCAACTTCACAGCAATATTACTAGGTGTGCATTTTAGTTTTATATATCCTGCATGGGATTCTTCATGTTCCCAAATATGAGCATTTCCAATTCTGGAAAATTCCCCATCATTTTCTCTTGGAATGCTGATTCTTCCCTAGTCTCTCTATTCTAACCTTCTTTAACTACTATTAACTATATGAACATTCTCATTCCAGTCTATATACACCTTAATCTCAAATGGTTTCTCTCTCTTTGTATTGTGTTGCAGTATGGGTAACTTCTTAAGATGTACATTTTAGTTCACTAATTCTCTCTTTGTCTATGTCTAATATACAGTTGTCCCTCTGTATCGCCAAGGGATTGGTTCTAGGACCGTCACAAATATCAAAATATGTGCATATTGAAGTTCTGCAGTTAGCCCTGCAGAACCTGTATGCATGAGAGATCAGTTTTCCTTATAGGAGGATTTTGATACCCACAAATGCTTTATTTCAATCTGTCTTTGGTTGAAAAAAAAATCTGCCTATAATTAGTCCAGCGAAATTCAAATCCATGTTGTTCAAGAGTCAGCCGCATTGTTTAAGCTTTCCACTGAATTTATTTTCTGTTTTTCTTTTCTTTTTGAATTTTTAACATTAATAACTATATATTTCATTTTTTAGAACTTTTGGGGGAATCAAATTTACCTCTTATGTTTTCAATTTCTTCCTTTATGTCTTCGGTTATTTCAAGAAATAGAATATTTCTAGCGCCCAGAATCCTCTTCATATGTTCTCAGTTATAAATCCTCCCTTTCCAATGAAAAACATTGTCCTGACTTTTGTGGTAACTTTTCCTTTCTTTCCTCCTTTTCCACATAAGTTCTTCTTTGTTTTTTTTTGAATTTGGGGGTTGTAAGCTCATCTTTAATAGGGTTTTATCTTTAGGATTTGGGGCAAACTTAGATGAGAATATGTTCTTTTATGCATTTGCTTCTGTTAGGAGTGCTGAATGTATCACTAACTCAGAACCACTATTTAACATGACATAATCAGCTTGTTAGTTTCTATATGAAGAAGCTAGAATAAAGTCAAATACCAAGTCTCCATGAGGAGACAAGAACTTGACCCTGTTCTTTATCCAAGTAGAGGTAGACCAGGTTCCTTATCTTCCTGGACCAGCTGCACTGGACATTTTCTATTCCATTCTTTCAAGGAAAAGCAATCATTTGATGGTCAAGCAAGGTTCCATGCAAAAACACTACTCCTCTTCAGAAGGCCTACTGCCTCATCATAGGGCCTCACATGCATATTAACTCTAAATTCCTGGCCTCCCCAAGCTGAGAAAATCATGCAGGTGCTGCACTGTCAATTCAAGCACTTCCTGCTTCAGATCCTTTGTGTCTGGCTCATCTGTAAATTATCTTATTTTCTTAAAGCTCACTTTTGCATTTAAAGGATGCTCGCCTTTCTAGGTCTTTATCACAGGAATGCATTCTGGTTATCTGGGCCACTACATTGCTGGAACTGAAAGTCTTGTACTTCTTCCTCAGCCTTGAATCTCACCATGACCCACTCTGTATACCAGAGGTTCCCAACCTGTGGGTCGCGACCCCTTTGTAAAAATGAAAATTCATCGTGGCATTAGGAAGGTTGAGAACCGCTGCTCTACACCTTTCTCTCCAGCATAAGAAGCCTGCTGATCTGCTTCTGGGGCCTTTCTGTCCATTTTTGGACCTGAGTGCCCTCTGGTTCCTGTGCCTTTGGAGCTTTGCAGGTGAGTCCACAAGCTTCCTGACAGTCCTCTTTCTTTAGACCTATAATCTTGGGTGTTCTCACCCAGTTATCACCGCCGTATAGTAATGGTTGATATCTTTTACATGAAGCTATCTCCTCTCTTGTTCTCTGGATTCTCTTGTTAGTTTATGCCTTCTTATATTCTTTATTTTCATCTTAGTGGGGATTTGGCAGGGAGAGGAAATAAACATACGTGTCCAATCCTCCATGTTTAGCTGGAAGTCCAAACAATATGTTATTTTATCTTTGTTTGTCTTTGTTTGTAAGTGAGGGTGCCCTTTTCAACATATGTTTACTTTTCAAATCTTTTTGTGGCGTAAATCGTTGTTTATACCCTTTGCCTGTTTCCTGTTTGTTCTCCTCACCCCACCCCACCCCATCTTGACTCTTAGAATGTTCCTATCAATTTGTATATTAATTATTTAAATTAAAACATTAACGCTTTGAAAAATGGAAAGCAAATATTTTGCTTTAATCTTTGTTTTCTTATAAAAATAGTTCACTGGTATGTTATGCATGGGTATCTTATCTGCCAAGTTTTACCTTTTGCAATTTCTTCTACTTTGATTGGGAAAGTGGAGATGCTTTACAAAGGGTCTCTTGTGCTGCTATCATTTGATTCTACTGGGAGAGGAGGCCCTGCTGGGAAGAGGAGAGAGGGCAATTGGAGAGTTTTCACTTGACCCTGGTCATCTGTTAGTACATGGATAATTGAGAATTGACTACAAGCAAAATTGACAAAACTGACCTTCTTAATTATGTGCCAATACACCCTATCATTCTCTGTGGGCCAGGAAGCAGTTTCTAGGCTTGTCCTTAATGATGTGTTCACCCACCTCCCCCTCGAGAGTTTGCACTTGGTGACCTGCTCTTCCAGTGAGTTCCCTTTAAGACCCACTCACTTCCTGATGCCAAAAGCATTGAGAGATAACAACATCGCGTTCCAGTGCCCACAGCTAATACGTAAAGAGGAAGCAGCATATATCTCCCGAGCGCCTCTGATGGTAGCTGGCGTGATGCTTGATAGAAGAATTTCTCAGACAACAGGCCGGGGCTGGGGAATTTTAATATTGTCTTTCCCTACAAGTAATTTCCAATGTTTATGCTCTGCGGAGCCCCTTCTGAGTGTCTGAGCAGAACAAATGCCAGTTTTAATGGACTTGCTAAATCATAAAAACTGCTTGCAAAATTGCATCTGATTAAAACAGGAAAATGTTTCATTATTCAGAAAAATCTCCCTGCAGAGGCTCACAGGGGCAGCTGGAAGCGGAGAAAGGCAGGGAGTGCCCAGATCTTATGGAGTTTCTTCTTCATGGAAAAGACGGGGCTCCTCTCATAGGCCCCCACTTCCTGCTCTCTCCTCCCCAGGTCCCCAGTTCTTTTGTCATTCCCAAGGAAAGGGAAACTGACACCAGTCACTTGATAATTAATTTACAAGACAACACACTATTAGCTGGGGCAAAGTGTGTATGACAGGTGCAGCCAGTTAGGACATGGTGGGCTGGGAGTGGCGGAGTATTGTGAGATCTCTGAGCGGCCTACAGTGGCTTCCATGGAGTAAAAACCAATATGGCAAAAGTCAGAAAGCCTCCTCTCCTCAGGTCGACCAAATTGTCCTGGTGAGCCACAAGATATAAAATGAAATTCAAATTGAATATCCCACTGAACAAAGCCACCCACTAGACAGCTTTTTTTTCAGTGAATTATTAGTGGGCTCTGATGTGGGCACTTAACCTAATAGCCAGTTAGATGCAGACAGACTGACCAGCATCACGACCAGGCAAACTTCTAAATCTGGAGAAAATCAAAGACGACAAGTATCCTATCCTCATGGAATTCCCAGTCCAAGGTGACAATGGGACACAGCTGAAGAAAGGTTAAGGCAGGTGCAGTTTTAGCTAGACAGAAGGTCTCAAGAGACAAGGACGTAAGGAATGGTAGTCGAATCTCTATGTGTCAGTTCTGGCTGGTTTAGTTGGGTTATCAGAGCCAGGAAGAAAGCCTGAGCATGTTCTTCCAATGTCGCCAAGACCCCAGGAGAGTCTGCACTGATTGGGTGGCTTGTGCGTGCAGTGCAGTATAATAAACAAGAGAGGTTTATTATTTTCCTTGATTCTGTGGGGTGGCTGGGCTCTGCTGGGCAGCTCTTCTATTCCACATGGTGTTAAATTGAGCTATTCATGAGGCTGCATTTAGCGGGGGCTATGACACCCATAGTGGCTTCACTGGCATGTCTGGCACCTGCGGTGGGTAGAGGGCTGGCCAGGGTTTCCATCTCCCCAGATCCATTGGTCCACATGATCCTCATCAGACATAAGCCCAGCCCATGCTTGCCCACATGGTGCTGAGATCTGCCAGCCTCCTAAGGCCAAGGCCTGGACCTGGCATGGTGTCATTGCAAGGCTCAAGGCCCACTCAGATTCAAGGAAAGGGGAAGAAAGTTCCACGTCTTGATAGAAAGGGGCAGGTAATGGCAGGGACGTTGGTGACCACCTTTGCAGACAATCCATCACCCTGGGGCTGCCTGACAATAAGGGCTAGGTTTGAAGTCAGATGACCTGCATCTGAGACCCATTTCCTCCTCTTCCTTGCTGAGAGGCCTCCTGAGTTGGAATTTCTTGCTCTATAAAAGTCCCCTGGGTTTTCATGAGGGACAGTTTACTGGGATCATGTGTGGCAAAGCACCTTGCCTGTGATGGCCTACCTAGCCAGGGGATGGAATTGTAATGGCTGCCACCCTTCTTCCAGCCTTCTCCTTCTGATGTTGCTGTCCCTGGAAAGATTTCTCCTGCCACTTCTTATTTTCTTGGCTAAGTCAAGAGTCTTCTATCTTCCCTGCTTCTGGATCTATAGATATTTTTCTTTTTTTCATTTAAAATGTCTTCATTTTGCGGTTGCCATGCTTTCCAGTTTAGCTTTCTAGCTTTGTTTTCTATGGCTTCGCCAAGGTGCACCCCAAGTCTCTCCCCTTAGACTGCCATGAACAGTTGTGCAGAATTTTTCTGCACCAGGACACCTGGCCAAGGGGGCTGAGGCTCAGCTGTGCTCCACTCACCAAGCTATGCATCCTGGGGCAGAAGTGCATCTGCCTAGAGGGTCTCCTTGCCCTCCTTCATGCCTACAGAGGTTCTGTGTGGGTGAGAAGTGAGCACATGGGGTTTGAGAGGCCACCAGTGGGGACCTGCCAGCCGTTAGCGAGCCATCAGCCTGCTGAGCCCGCCTTGCTTCATGCCTCTCCGCCATGCCAGGCTGCAGGTGGTGAAGCCCCCTCTGCTTGACTCTGACGTTAGGGGCACTGCTCTCTTTTCCCAGAAGCTCCCCCTCCAGCCTCCTTGGTCTCCCTTCCTGGCTCTCTCCACCCCCCTCTGCTGCTGCCTGTCACTGTGGCTGCAGAAATTATTTTTATAAACTCCTGCTTGACTGAAGAGCCACTTTAAAGAATTTAAAACACCACCACTCCCTCCTATTAAGAGGGAGAAGAGATGCAGAGGCACTAAATTCTCTAGAGCTTTCCTGCAGCATTCTGATGTTGCTGTCTCGGGGAAGATTTCTCTTGCCACAACACACAACATATTGGCTGCAGACCATCACTGCCTATTTCAGAACCATCCCCTTGAGCACTTGGTCTCCTTCCAGGATTCCCGAATGATACACTGTCAATACCCCAAACTTCAAAAGCTGGGGGTGGGCATGTACACTGGAACGTGAGGCTGGGCTCTGATTTTATCCAGTATTTGGTGAGTGCCCACCATGGACCCACCTCTGAGCTGAGCCCCGGGAAAGGAGAAAACCCACGCAGGATGAGGACATTGATCCTGCCCCAGCCCGGCCTAGGGGAAGGCCTGATGTCCTGACCCTCAGGAGGAATGGTGGCTGGGTGAGGGGTACCGTGAGGGGAGTCCTGTGTCTGGAACCCGCCAGGCCCCCTAACACCCCAGAAGTGTAGCCCTGCTACTCCCTATAGCAACCAGCCCACATCTTCCTAGGTTAGCCTTTGTCTTCTGGACCTAACCCCTTGACTCCTTACTCTGTGGATAGCAGCCTGCCTGGCTGCGTCTACCTGATGTCCACCCCCATCCTCTCTAGGGGCTGGACGCTTCACCTGCCATCCATATAGAGCTCCTGCAGACACCCCAGACCCTTGCCTGCCAACCCCCAAATGTCACCGGCCACCTGTTCATCATCTGGCAGCCTGGCTATCCACAGAGCCTCTCCTTGGGCATGGACAGTGGGCCATCCAGATGCCCTGTCCCACCCCACGAGCTAACCTCTGTAACTGGGTCCTTCCCTGTGCCTCCCCGCCTGTCTCAGCTTCCTTCTGCTCTGCACCAGGCAGTGTGGCTGAGAGCTCATCAAGTTCACCTCCTAAATTGTTCTCTCGTCTTCCACTACCTCTCCATCCACGCCGAGCCTCACCAAGCTGCCAACACCTCTTGCTTGGATTGGAGGACAGCCCTAAAGCATCCCCTGCTTCAAGCTGTGCCCTCCTGAATCCAGTCTTCGCAGTGAAGCCAGAGGACTCTTTCTAAGACTGTAGACTGATAGGCCCTCCCCTAGCTGGAACAGGTGATGAACGTCTTTCCGTAGCCTTCTTCTCGCCCATGATCAGCCCCGCCCTCCACACACTACTCTGCACCCTGGGCAAGACTGACCAGGCCCCATTCCCCCAATTTAGAGGTGTCTTTCTCCCCTCTGAAGTGTAAGTACCGGGTTCAAATCCCAACACAGCCTGTTACTAGCAATGCAACCTTGTCACCGCGGAGGTTAACAAGAAACCTAATTGATCAGGGGGTGAATTTAGACTTAGAGACTGAAGATAATAAAAAATAGTGATGATTATGACAGTAGTAAGGATACTTAGGTTGTGCAAGTTGATTAAATGAAATATTTATACTTTTGAGGCCTCAGCTTTTTATCTGTAGAATGGGTATGGTGTGGTCAAAATTAAATAATGCATGTCAAACCTTTATTATATGTCCAGAAATGGCAAGCGCCTAATAAAAGTGAGCTGTTATTTTCATTGTGCTGAGCCAGCTACTTGGAATTTTAATTTGGCTCCTCCCACTGTCCACAGCCTGGACCCTTCCCTGCCTCCACCTCCCTGGATGACTCCATTCATCTTCCAAGACTTATTTTTTAGGATATAAAAGTATACATTTATTTTATATTAGAGAGAGGAAAGAGTTGGGGGAAAAGATGAGAACTAGAGAAGGGAGCAGAGAGTGGGGAGTGGGAGCAAGGAAGATGAGGGTGGGGAGAAAAGGTGGGAGAGAATGGCCTGGCATTCAAAAGAAATGAAAGTAAGCCCCAAGTCTTACTTTAGATGTCGCTTCCTCCAGGAAGTATTCCTGGACTCCTGCCACTTGTGTTAGGCACCACTTTGGTAGATCCGAGTCCTGTTATAGGATGGACCTCTCACACCCAATCACATAGGAAGATTATGGTCCCCATTCCCCTGCCAGCCTGTGCTCTGCACCTGCCCGGCATGGTCAGCTCACACCTGGTGTAACACCTGGCACTTAGCACATGAGCAGGAAACATGTGGTGTGGGAACTACTGAAGGCCTGGAAGCCTCCACATTCCAAGGAGAGAATGATCCTGTTCTCCAGGGCAGAACCAGCCCTGTCCTTGAAGTCGTCTTCATTCAGACGGGAAAGCAAGAATAATAAGCATCAAACAATGGTGAACGGTACAAGATGGTGCATGAGCGCGTTACAGAGTGAGCAGGATGGACAATCAGTGTGCTGAATGCTCAGAGAAGGGAGCCATCACCGTTGGCATACTGAATATTGTTTGAAATAAGTGGGCCATCGACTAGGACATGGAAATTGCTTTTGTCATACAGAAAGTTTCATTGTAATGGTGCTTGCATTAACAGGATTTGACTTGTAATACTGAGCACTTATAGGACCTTTGTGATTCCCAAGCACTTACCATACATTCATGAAATGTACAGTGTAAAAAAATATTCCAATTGTTAGGAGATTGGCAGCTCGAATTTCCTGCAGCAGGTATTCAACTGCTCCCTGATCACAACCCTCCAACCGTGGCCTGGGCGTTCTCCTTCACAGACCCATCGAGGTGGCCATGAGCCTCTGGTCAGGAAGAACAGGGCCTCCTGGGACTTAGGTGGGCCCACCTGACCCAGAGCAAGAACTCTTGGCTTTTCTGAGGATGGAAGATACTGGTGTATCCAAATGCCGACTCAGAAGAGAGGAAGCATTTATTGCCTAAGAGCTCCTCCTGGGTTTGCTGGGGACAAAGCGACGCTGCTCCTACCTCTTCTCTGCTGCAGGAAGGGAACCAGATGGGCACATTTCAGCACTCCTCTGCTGGGGACCTTGGGGACACCTGAACGTAACCAATTCATACTCCGGATTATCTGTCCTGGTGCCAAAGGGCACCCAGAGCCCACATGTACCATCTCCAAGTGGTTTCCTTGCCGTGTGCTGCGGCTCAGCCGCCGGAGCTGTGCGTCACAGTGCAGGGCTCAGCCCCTACCCCTGGCCATGCAGAGCGGCTCCTCCTTCCCCCAATCCACCGTCTTCTGCCCCAGAACACAGCACCACTGCACACGTAGCAGATACCATCTAAGTGTTACCCGTTGTCATCATCGTCATCTTCAAATCCAGATCTAAATTCAGCTCTTAGGTTTCTGATTAACCTTGCCTAATAATAATGGGCTATTCTTATTTGGTATTTTCTATTTACAAAGCACTTTTACATTTATTCTTATTGTAGCCTCATAGCATGTCCAGGAAGGCGACTGACCGGGGGAGGGAGTGTCATTCCCATTTTCTGATGGTGAAGAGAATTTCTGCAAGGACCAGTGCCTTGGCCCAAGGTGCACGGGGCTGGGCCAGTTGACTGTGCTGATCCCAAACCCAGGGAGTGGCTCAGGTGATGTACACTCACTTTTTAGGCCATGATTCACAGTAAGTCAGGAATTTTTTATCAGGGCCCAATATACCATCCCCTCCACAAAAATAGAGCAACTTACTCCATGCAACGTGACTGCCCTCTCCCCTTCTCTGCCCTCTTCTTTCTATTCTCTCCCCACTGCTGGGGCATAACTTTCTTCTTTATTCCATATCTAGGGCTCTTCCTCCTGTCCTCCCACCCCCCAGGTCCACTTCTCACCTGGTGTTTTTTCCTCCTCACCCACTTCCTCAGCCTGGCTTCGCTACTTTGCACTTGCCCGTGTGTGGCTTTGTAAGCATCTTTAAGGCTGGCGCGTGTTGCTCCCGATATAAGTTATAAAGCAGGTGAGGTTGGTGACAATTCTCCCACCCCCTCTGCAGCCTCTGAATGCCCAATACAGGGTGAACCCACTGGCTGGGCTGCACATCCTGGTCTGGTTGACTGCAGGAACTCCTTCCTGGCCTCTCCTTTCTTCTTGTCACGCTTGGCTCTCAGACCAGCCCTGCCCCTCCGGCTGTCCTCCAGGGCTCTTGGAACAACCTTGACTGGACACTTGATAGCTGTGTATCTCACCATGATTAATATAGGCCCCGTTCAAATCCCGGAACCTGACACCTGCAGGTGCCAAACGTTTATCGGACAGAAGGTATTGGAAATGCAGCATCTAGAGATAGCAGGGCCGGCAGCTTGGCCGGGGAAGGAGAGGGCGGACGTGGCAGGAGGCGGAGTTGAGGGGAACAGGGAGGCTGGGCTGGGAGCTCAGCACCAGGGTGCACATCTGGGCAAGGCAGCTGGTGAGCGCTGAGCAGGGCCCTCCCAGGGCAACGCTGGGTGCTCTAAGGCCAGTGCCCAAGGACGCACGTACCTCCTGCTTGGTAACTCTGCCCAGAAGTCACAGGACCGATGCCTCTCATCTGGGCAGACCTTCCCGGAGTCCTCTTACAGAACCTCACCTTCATCACAACCTGGTGAGGGAGGTAAATAGTACCCTCTTTGTCCAGTCATGGAAACTGAGGCTGTTCAGTCAGGTCAAAAAAGTAGTAAAGACTAGAGGTCCAGTGCTTTGCCCCCACCCTCATGTCTGCTTAGAAGATGGCTTCTTCACCTGGGGAGAGGGAAATAATTCTGATGGCCGGGTCCCACACCACACATTTTGCTTTAATGAGTCTGCGTGTGATGTGGGCCCAGCCCAGTCATGGATAAGCATCAGTAATGCAAAGCCAAGTTAAGAATGACTGGTTTAGATGCTATCTGAAGAGTGTGTGTGTGTATAAAAGTCTTTCTGGGCTGACCCTAGCAGAGGGGTAGGAAGGGGAGCCCAGGATGGGATAAGATGGTGCTGGGGTCATGCCACCAGAGGGGGTTAGGTCACCTGGAGAACTGCACAGCCACACTCACTCACTGTCTTTGGAATGCCACTCCTGTCGTGTCTCAGTGAGTCACGGGGTCACAACCTGTGCGGGAGAAATAGTGCCTCAGATGGCAAGTGTCCTTATTAGCATCTTAGTGCCCTTCTTCCAGGAAACTTATAAAGAAGTAAGTTCTGTGAGGTCAGAGAACCTGTCTTTATTGGTCATCATTAGCTTTGGGAGCCTGACATGTAAGTGTCAGTGGGATATGGAGTGAATGAAACCCAGTAGCTGAAGAACATGTTCAGCCCTGTTTTATAGATAAGGAAATGGGTCTGGAGAAGGAAGAGGAATGATGATAATCATAGTTAGCATGGATGGAGTAATTCACATGGGCAGGTGCAGCATGAGGGCGACACCTATGCCAACTCCTTTAATCTTTAAGCACAGGTATCATTAGCTCCCGTTTTGTAGATGAGAACACTGAGGCTCAGAGGAGTTCAAATTTTGCCAGGTTACACAGACAGTAAGTGAACAGCCTCGACTGTCCCACACTGCCCTAGAGCCGGAGCAAGCAGAGAGCTGCGGCTCCACTCCCACCCTTAGGTACATGGGCTTCAGGATAAGTTTACTCTCTCAGTTCTCTGCTCTTCACCGGCTTTTGGAGGATTAATGAATTTCAAAGCAAATCATGTAGGGATGGAGGCAGACTCCTCATTTCTACAAACAATGTATTCTCAGAGAAACCCTGGAGAATGGTCTTCTGGGAGGCGGCCAGCTGGACTGGGAGAGCAAAGGGAAGTCTATTACCGAGAAGAGCCTGCAGGTGGCTTCTGGGGACAGGCTGCCTCTGACCTCAGCATCCTTTTTCATCTTTAATTCCTGTGATTCAGGGACTCAGCCTAAACCTTATTCCTCATGCAGCGCCCTGAGTCGTGGTGGAGCTGAACTTTTGTTAGAGAGCGTCAAGGTGTTCAATCATAGCCCTGGTGTTGAGGCAGGCGTGGGACCCCTCGGAGCCCCAGCTGACCTGGCCCAGGAGCCCGAGGAGGCACTGACCAATCAGCAGATGGCCCCTGCCCTCAAAAATTCTGCTGTTCTTCATTCCCTGCTTGTTCTCTGGGTACCCGCTTTCTCGGAGGCACTGACTCATTTCTTGTAGGTCAAAGGCTAATGGATCCAGACACAGAGTGGGATCCAAATGTATTTCAGAAGCCAGATGGGGAAGGTGATTGGGCTGGAGTCAGCACTGTGTGGAAGGAGTTGTGAGGGTGAAACTTCTACAGTCTGGGACCCCCAGGGGGCTGACTAGCCAAGCTGCAAAGTTGGGCCCACCATGTGGCTTGGGGCCTGCTGACCCAGCAGAAGAAAGAGTTCCTGAACTTGGGTTCAAAGCTGATCATGCCTGAGTCACCTTAGGGATATGACCTAGCATCTCTGAACCTCAGTTTAATTATCTATAAAGTGGTTGTGATAGTAACTACCTCATCTAATTAACATGGGAGCCACATAGCACTATGTATGTGACAGCACTTCGCCAAGTGAAAAATACTACGCAATTGTTAGTTAGGCCTTGTACTTTTAAAAAGCCTCCCTGATTCAAAGAAAAAAAAGTCCTGGAGCTGGAGGTGAGCCTGTTCTGGCAGGGGGGTTCCTCCTTTGCTTTTTTTTTGCGCCTTGTCCCTTGTTTCCTGTGAGTATTCAGGTAGGACAGGGACTCTGCAGAGCTGTGCTTGGGACCCTCAGGTTGTTCAGGCCTCCCTGCAACCTTGAGTCATGACCTTGCTGCACAAGAGACAGATGCCATCCCAGAGGCCCTGGGAGGGAGGAGGGCCCTGAGCCGGGAGCTGTGGGGTCCTGACACCAGATTGCGCATGTCCTGTACCAACACAGGCCATAATCAGAGCCTTAGCACCCTGGTTGACTCCGTGAGCCCAGAGAGCAGCCCATCTCTGGGCACATAAGGCCTGGAACCTGTGTGTCTTTTCTGAATAAACACTGGTCATGAGATTACACCAGGGCCATTGGCCTTTGAGGGGTCTTGGAATGTGTGATTGGATTTCTGATGGACAAGTGGCCAAGAACGGGCATCCTTGGATACAGGAGGTGGGCAGGGGCTTCAGCTGACTCAAGGAACTTGCTGTCTGCTGCTTTATTTCCAGGTACCAGCCACATACCAGGTCTCCAGCAGGGCTCTCGGAGCTGAGGAATGCGCAGACAGGGGCCCAATCCTGGGCCCTCCCGGCTGTGTCTCCATCTGTAAGTGGCCCCCTTTGCAGCTGCTGAGGAGCACTGGGAAAGACGCAAGTACGACGTGAGACGCCAAGTTATGAATGACTCTAGAGGCTGTAATTAGCTGGTTCTCGGCTGCTATATTTTTAGACACAAATATTGTCACCCGACGCTTCACAGCCACCCAGAAGCCTGCTCCTCTCAGGAGTCCCCTCTTCCTTGGCAGGCAGAAACCTCCCCTTCTCAGGTAGAGCTGGGATTCTGGGACTACCTGGGTCTCAGAGCAGGTGTTCTCTCTTTAGCACTGAGCCCCTCAGAGAGGAGGAGGGGCATGGGGCTGGGACCCAGGTACCAGCCTTCTTGCCTTGCCCTCACCAGGTTCACATGGTGACTAGAGAGACTCCT
>CAUYRH010136931.1:0-23598 GCA_963574655.1 Perodicticus potto | reverse complement strand
ATCTACCTTTTTTTTTTAGACAGAGCCTCAAACTGTCACCCTGGATAGAGTGCCCTGGCATCACAGCTCACAGCAACCTCCAATTCCTGGGCTCAAGCGAGTCTCTTGCCTCTGCCTCCCAAGTAGCTGGGACTACAGGCGCCCACCACAACGCCTGGCCATTTTTTTTTTTTTTTGGTTGCAGCCGTCATTGTTGTTTGGCGGGCCTGGGCTGGATTTGCACCTGCCAGCTCAGGTGTACGTGGCTGGCGCCTTAGCCCGTTGAGCCACAGGCACCAAGCCTCCTATCTACCTTTTTAGCCATCTTCCCCAATATTTCCAAACACTTTTTATTTTTTATTTTTATTTTTATTTTCATTTTTTTTGAGACAGAGCCTCAAGCTGTCACCCTGGATAGAGTGCCGTGGCATCACAGCTCACAGCAACCTCCAATTCCTGGGCTCAAGCGAGTCTCCTGCTTCCACCTCCCAAGTAGCTGGGACTACAGGCGCCCACCACAACGCCCGGCCATTTTTCGATTGCAGCTGCCATTGTTGTTTGGTGGGCCCGGGCTGGATTCGAACCCGCCAGCTCAGGTGTACGTGGCTGGCGCCTTAGCCCGTTGAGCCACAGGCGCTGAGCCAACACTTTTTATTTTTTTTAATTAATTTTTGTTTTTACTTTTCGAACCCTCCAGCCTTAGTGTATGTAGCCAGTGCCCTACCCAATGAGCTATGAGTGCCACCCACCAGACACTTTTTAAAAAGCCTTCCTCCACAGTATATAGGGCCTCCTTACTCTTTCTTATCTCTAAATTGCTCCTTCCCTCCGCCCTCAACCCTTTAGTTAAATGACCTATAGTCCAAAACCCACACAACAATCACAAACGCCCAAGAAACTGCTTTCCTCCTTGAGCATGAGTTCCTGGATCACTCAGCGTTCCACGAAAAAAGCTTTGGTTTATTCTTTGCGCTACCTCTGCCTCTGGCTCCACGCAGGAAATGCTGGCATCATGGGAGAGAGATGTTTGGCCAGTCATACCGCAGGATCTTTGAAGCCAGGCCAAGACTGCACACTTTGGACTATGATGTGGATATGAGGACAGATCCACATGGTGACCGATGACTCTCCCAGGGATTGTGCTCAAGGAGAAATACTGCGAGCAAAAGTCCCATTTTTTGGTTGTGTCACCTGAGGACTTTGCATTTAATAAGTTTTTAAAAAATGAGTTTATGCCATCATCCATGATTTTAAATACACCTGACTCAATAACGTACATAGGCCAATATCCCCAGGACAGTTCCCTAAGTCCTTTACCCCGGAGGCAACCATTATTACCAACGTGATAGATGATCATTTCGTTCGCAGGATTTAGTCATGATTTCTAATCAGAATCTCTAGGCTGTATTTTCTGCAGTCCTTCCCACGTTTTCAACTGTCACAAAGACATTGTGTAATGAGTGTAAGATAAAAAATCAGAAGATTGCTTACCAAATTTAATTCAAATTCTTACCAGGCTATTGCCTAACCCTTTGAGGCCCTAGGTGGGCCTGTACTTTTTGCTGCAGTGGGGCAGATTACTAGACAACTGAAAATCTGGAATTCAGGACAAATGTGACACCTAGACAGATAATCTCCCTGTGGTGATTTCAGAGATTAAAAGATTCATTGCCCCTTAATATCACCCACAGGGGCTTCCCAAGATAAGTACAACCCCATCTCCTTTGCTCTCGGGCAGCATGGTGTAACCTGGAGTCACACGAATAACATGTGCTAAACAGGGCTGGATTCAAACTCCAGGTTTGCTTGTTGTAAACTGTGTGATTTAGCACGTGCTGCTTAATTTCTCTGAGCTCTTTTTTCTCTATCATAAACTCAGAGCAGTATCTATCTCGTAGAATGGTTGTAAAGGTTAAATATAACGAAATGTGTGGATGCCTCTCATCAAGTAGTCATTGCATGGTTTGTTAACTGACTTTGGATCCATTTAACATCCAGATGTCAGCCAGACACAGTGACTCATGCCTGTAATCCTAACACTTTGAGAGGCCAAATTCGGAGGATCCTTGAGGCCTGGAGTTCAAGACCCAGCCTGGGCAACATAGCAAGACCCTGTGTCTATCAAAAAATTTAAAAAATTAGCCAGGCATGGTGGTGTATGCCTATAGACCTGGCTACTCAAGAGGCTGAGGCAGGGGGCTTACTTGAGGCCAGTAGTTTGAGACCAGCGTAGGCAACATAGCAAGACTCCATTTTTTTTTTTTTTTTGGAGACAGAGTCTTACTATGTTACCCTCAGTAGAGTGCCATGACATTACAGCTAACAGCAACCTCAAACTCTTGAGCTTAAGTGATTCTCTTGCCTCAGTCTCCCGAGTAGCTGGGACTACAGGTGCCCACCACCAAGCCTGGCTATTTTTTGTTGCAGTTGTCATTTTTTTTTTTTTTTTTTTTTTGAAACAGAGCCTCAAACTGTCACCCTGGATAGAGTGCCGTGGCATCACAGCTCACAGCAACCTCCAATTCCTGGGCTCAAGTTAGTCTCCCTCCTCTGCCTTGGTGCCCACCACAACGCCCGGCCATGTTTTTTTTTTTGGTTGCAGCCACCATGGTCGGTTGATGGGCCTGGGCTGGATTCGAACCCGCCAGCTCAGGTGTACGTGGCTGGCGCCTTAGCCCATTGAGCCACAGGCGCCTAGCCAGCAGTTGTCATTGTTATGCAAGCTGGCCTAGGCTGGGTTCGAATCTGCCCGCCTCGGTATATGTGGCTGGCACAGTAACCCCTGTGCTATGGGTGCCAAGCCTGCTCATTAATGTTTTCTTTCCTCTGTCTTGAATCTGTCTTTGTCCTCTGGCTCTTTTCTCACAGGCTTACTCAAATCTTTCATACTCAAAACAAAACATCCATGGATGAATCTTGTGTGTTCTCCATGACCTCTCACTCTTTTGCTTTCTCTACTAACAAGTTTTTTTAATA
The DNA here is from genome assembly GCA_963574655.1 of Perodicticus potto. Classification (NCBI taxonomy): domain Eukaryota; kingdom Metazoa; phylum Chordata; class Mammalia; order Primates; family Lorisidae; genus Perodicticus; species Perodicticus potto. Next base: position 20,643 of record CAUYRH010136931.1, on the reverse strand, counting down.
TAAAAAGTTAAGTAAACTTAAAAAGAGCCTGAATGACTGGTCAGACACCTCAGCCAGGACAGAATTTCCAGGATCAGCTCACGACTGTAGGATCAATAGACGCCCCTCCTCTTGCAGAGCTGGCTTCCTGTTGGTGTGTGGGGAAGCCTTTGGGCTTTGGGCTGAGGCCTGGAGCTGGGTGGGAAGGACCCAACAGGGTGGAGGGGCCCATTTCTCCTCATTCTTCTCTGCTTTTAAGAGCCTGGGAAGATTCTGGGTGAAAGCCCAACCTTCCTTCAGAAGAATCGAAAACATTTTTTTTTTTTTTTAAAGTCAGAGTCTCACTTGGTCACCCTCCGTAGAGTGCAGGGGCATCATAGCTCACAGCAACCTCAAACGCTTGGGCTCAAGTGATCCTGTTGCCTCAGCCTCCCAAGGAGCTGGGACTACAGGCATCCACCACAGCACCCGGCTATTATTTAGAAAGGGCATCTCACTCTTGCTCAGGCTGGTGCCGAACTCATGAGCTCAGGCAATCCACCTGCCTCAGCCTCCCAGAGTGCTGGGATTTTTTTTTTTTTTTTTTGAGACAGAGCCTCAAGCTATCACCCTGGATAGAGTGCCATGGCATCACAGCTCACAGCAACCTCCAATTCCTGGGCTCAAGTGAGTCTCCTGCCTCTGCCTCCCAAGTAGCTGGGACTATAGGTGCCCGCCACAATGCCCAGCCATTTTTTTTTTGGTTGCAGCTGTTATTGTTGTTTGGTGGGCCCGGGCTGGATTCGAACCCGCCAGCTGAAATGTACGTGGCTGGCACCTTAGCCCGTTGAGCCACAGGCGCTGAGCTGAGGACTACACTTTCAATGAGTACCAAGCTGTACCTTTTTTTTTTAGAAACAGAGCCTCATTTTTGTCACCCTCAATAGAGTGTTATGGCGTCACAGCTCACAGCAACCTCCAGCTTGGGGGCTTAGGTGATTCTCTTGCCTCAGCCTCCCGAGTAGCTGGGACTACCGGCACAACACCTGGCTATTTTGTTGTTGTTGTTGTTGCAGTTTGGCCAGGGCCGGATTCAAACCTGCCACCCTTGGTATATGGGGCTGGCGCCCTACTCACTGAGCACAGACGTGGCCCTCAAGCTGTACCTTCGATGTCTCCTCCAGAGAGCCAGTGTCCCATGGGTGCTGAGCAGGAGCAACCCAGGCCCTTTGGATGATGGGGATACTTACACATCATAAAACACTGGCTCTCTAGACCGAAGATACCAGGAGGGGGTGGGAGGAACTAGACAGGATAAGAGGAAATCAGAGCAAGGGCACCACTTTTACTTTCTGTCCTGAAAGGAAGGAGCTCAGGAAAGTGCTCTTAGTCCAAGGTTGGGCAGATGGTCTTCCCCTTCTTCCTAGCCAGCCTGCATCACTGACAGCTATACACTCCTGCAGAGCCCCCTCGATTATTGTTGTAATGGAGGACTGACAACCACCATCCACCAGTGGAGGGAAGCAAAAGATGGAGGTCAGAGGAAGAGGACCATCACTCCATCTAATGGAAGAGGAGTGATGTTGGGAAGCAGGTTCTCCTCTGACTCCTCTGCCAGTGTTGGACTCAGAGGTTCTTCCTGCCTACCTTGGGGTCCTTGTTCCTAATCACTTAGCTCCGAGGCAAGAGTGAGGGCAGAGAGAAAGGGAGGTCTACACTAGCATGTAGGCATGGATCACCATCTCAGCAAGCTCTGTGAAAGAATGATCCACCAGCACCTGCCTCTCTTCCTCCACTCCCATCCACTGCTCAATCCATCCCTCACCAAGCCGCGGGACCACCATTCCTGGGGTTGCTAAAGACCCCTGTGTGCAGAACCCAATGCACTTTAGAGTCCACACTTCCTGGAGTTGCTGCACCTCCTTCTGGACACTTTCCTTGGCTCCTGCAACTCTCAGATTCTGCTGCTCCCTCTCCAGTATCAGGACTTTCATTTCTCTTCATGGATTTGTACTCTGTTTACCCTCTAAAACTTGCTGTCTAGGGATTTTTCCTTGGACCACTGTCCTTTTCTGTCCTACCTGGGCAACCTCCAGGTCCAGTCTCAGATTGTTAATTAACTCCTCTGTGTGAGTAACTTACAAATTACATGCACAGCCCTGAACTCCCCTGTGAGCCCTGGCAACGGTACACGTATAAACTGAATGCTGGACATCACTTGGAAATCCCATGGAGCCCTCAGAAGTAACGTTTCTTAAACTGACCTCATTATCTTCACTCCACTTAATCCCAACCCCAAATTCTACAGAACAAACCCTAGGATACTCTCCCCATAGTCCATATGTAAGTTCACGGACCTGCCATCCGGACCAGAACTCAGGTGTCCTCTTAGACCTTGGTCTTCCTTATCCTTCGTGTTAACGTTTTGTGCCCAAATACCAAATTCTGCAGATGCATGCTTCCTAAATGTCTCCTGTCTACTATAACCATTCAGAGCTCACCTTTCTTCTGGACTCTAACCTAACTGCCTCTGGACCAGCTCCTTCTTCACATCGGATTCCATCCAAGACTGGAGTGATAAATCCAAATCTTCCCTGTCATCCTCCTGCAGAAAAACCTGAATGACTCCCTGTCACCCATGAGACTCTTGGCTCTCCTTCATTTGACTCCAATCTGTCTCTCAGCCATCCTGCAAATTATACTTGTTGCTCCCACGTCTTGCCATGCTGATCCTTTGCCCTTTGCCCTGGATTGTGCTGGGAACACCCTGCTCATCTCTCTTTACCTGCAAACCCTTACCCTCTAAGATAAAATTCAGATGCTATGATCTCTAAGAATTCTTTTCTGAATCCTAAGGGTGGATAGTGGCCTACCCTGTGATTCCACGCCCCAGGGAATAACCAGGAAGACTAGCAATCAGTCCCCCTAAGACGTTCCCTGGGTGAGTTTGCCAGTCCAAAGTCTAGTACTCAACCTGGCAGCCTCAGAAACCTGATTCATTAGCACATTAGGAACAGAGGCATCCCTGAGGGGTAGGCTCAAATTAATAATTTTCTTGAAAAATGTATAAAGTTAGAATATGAACAGATTAATTTCAATAAGAACTATAACTTCCCTAAGATGGTAATACTGGAATGTGAGAGTCTAGTGCCTTTTTGCCCTGCAAACAGACCCACCCGTGGAGATGAATGGAAAACAGAGCAATGGAGGCCAATAGAGATAAGATGAACCAATAGTGGAATCAGGATAAACAAATTTGATGCTTCCGTCTCCATATCAACAATGAGCCTACTAATGGGCCCATGGTACTAGAAGACTGTTCACTATAGTTCACTCTTCCTGGCTATAGTCTGGAAAGTCACCACTAATGCTGGCCTCCAGGATCCCCTGTTTATTTCTCTGGCCAACCTAGTGTTCCTCCCTACCCCAGTCTGGGTCCTTCTCACTCCTTTAATCCTTTAATGAGGCAGATGAGGCCTTTAATGAGTTTACTGAAGAGCCTGTTAGAAAAGGCCACCCTTTCAGCTCATGCTTTGATCCTTTAAGTGTGGATTTCATAAATTAAGCCCTGAACTGTATTTTCAGCCTCAGTAAGCAGACCCTGAGGCGTGTAGGGAAGGAAGGGGAAGGAAGGTACAGTATGTTCTGTGCTTTCACACCCCAGCCCCACCCCCAACCACCAGTCCTCAGTCAGGACAGTGGCTCCAAGTGCAGCTCCCAAGCCCCTGGCTCAATAGAGTCAGCATCACTTACAACTTATTAGAAATGCATCTTCTTGGGTGGCTCCTGTGGCTCAGTGGGTAGGGCACAAGCCCCATATACCAAGGGTAGGGGGTTCAAACCCAGCTCCCGCCAAACTGCAACAAATAATAGCCAGGTATTCTGGCGGGCGCCTGTATTCCCAGCTACTTTGGAGGCTGAGGCAAGAGAATTGCCTAAGCCCAGGAGTTGGAGGTTGCTGTGACCTGTGACGCCACAGCACTCTACTGAGGGTGATAAAGTGAGACTCCATCTCTAAAAAAAAAAAGAAAAGAAATGCATCATTTCAGGCCCCACCCCTGACCTGCTGAATCAGACACTGTAGGGCTGAAGCCTGTAATCCATCCCCTTCAGGGTGACTGGTCCAGGACACAGCCCCTGGGCCTCCTCACAGGGCACACCCACCCAGGCAGACCTGCTTCCTGGATCAAGTCCCCTGACCTTAGAAAGGGGTCTACCTCGGTCAGCCTCAGCGACTTGGATTTATTTATGGGTACAAAGGTCTGACAGTTAAGTTCCCAAACTTGCCATCAGTAGCTTATGTTGGCAGTACTATACAAACAACTCAGTAAGATTTCATAACCTTGGCATATCAGTGTCTCACTGCTGTGTTCATGTTGACATGTGGGTAGTGTCTTGCTGGGTAATGTTCATTATGTCACTGCTTGTTTTTGCGTGCTATATGATGACAGTTCTGATGGCCGTTCCAGAAAGAGTTCCAAAAGTACTTTAAAGGCCAGGTGCAGTGGCTCATGCTTGTAATCCAGGCACTCTGGGAGGCTGAGGTTAGTGGATCACCTGAGCTCATTAGTTTGAGATCAGTCTGAGTCAAAGTAAGACGTCATCTCTAAAAATAGCCGGGTGTTGTGGCAGGCACCTGTAGTCCCAGCTACTTGGGAGGCTAAGGCAAGAGAATCACTTGAGCCCAAGAGTTTGAGGTTGCTGTAAGCTGTGATGCCATGGCACTCTACCAAGGAGGACAAAGTGAGACTCTGTCTCAAAAACAAACAAACAACAACAACAACAACAAAAACCCCACGAAATTGCTTTGAAGAGTGCACTAGACACTAGCATTGGTGCAAAGCTTTCCAAAGGGAGTACTTCAAATATAACTGTAGTGGTATTTGGCAATGAGGTATACGGCACTATTTCTAGGATCAGTTCCTGATCTTAATTGTCAGACCTCTGTACTTGTATTCGCTGGGCCTAGCACACAGAGGGTGTTTAACAGTGGGTAACGAACTAAACTGAATTGCATATTTTATATACATTTGGAATAAGTTAACTCATTCTGTTCCTTAGGTCTGTACAATTCGGACATAGCCAAGTTCTCTCTTTCACGCCATTTCTTTCAGTTTTCTTTTCCTCAGGGTCTCTTTTACCTTCCCCATGTCCTGAATTCTGATGTTAGGAGCTCTCTACCGTCCTCTTCTGTGCAGCCTGCCCTTTCATCTCTAAAAAATTCAGTCCCTCAGTACCCAAATACCACTGCTATGGCATAATTTCCAGCTACAGATTCTACCTGAAGGTCCCCACATGTGGCATCCAAGGTGGCCACCGTGCTCCCTGCCCCTTTACTCATCCTGCCCACCAGCCCCCAGTTTCTGACTTCCTTTCTCTGAGAACAGCTCCACCATCTCTGCCAGGTCGTACTCTAGCTGACGTCCCTGCATCTCTCTTCCATCTGTTGTCCCCATGCTGTTCTAGTTGACACCACAGTAAAGTCTGTGAGTGGATCCCAACTGTCCTCCCTACCTCACGCCTCTCCCATCTCTGATCCAGCCACAGCACCTCACTCCTGGATTAATTTTCATCCGAAACCACCGTAGCCATGATAGGAGGGGCACACTGCAGAACAAACTGTAGTGAGCAGGCAACACGCCTGTCACAGACATTGGCATGTGTCCGTCTCATAGTGGTCATCTACCTACCTTACCCTCAGAGCCTGGGGCCTCTCCCTCCCATTTACTCTAATTTTATTCCCCTTCCTTCTCAGACTGCCCTGTAAGATTGGAAATCTATCTTCGGTGTGTTAAGGCATTTGACTCCAGACTTATTCCTGTTGGCCCCTCAGAACTGCCTTTTTTTTTTTTTTTTTTAGTTTTTGGCAGGGGCTGGGTTTGAACCCGCCACCTCTGGTATATGGGGCAAGCGCCCTACTCCTTTGAGCCATAGGTGCTGCCCAAGAACTGCCTTTTAATGATCAATGGCCCACAAATTGCTTAGCTAAGTCCAGTTCTTCAGCTAAACATCGTTCTTTCTCCTAAGAGGAGCTCTGTTGACTGATTTTAATCTTAACACGGCATTTTTTCTTCCCAGTCCAGGGTGCTGAAGGCCAGAAGAGGTTTAAGTCACAGTGAATCTAGACCTGGCCTAGGACAGGCCCTTGGGTGGAAGGTCTGGCCTCCAGGAGCCTCCTGAGATCACTGGGATCTGAGACAGGGAAGGAATCAGCCTCAAGGAGGTGGTGGAAAGAAGGTGCCGAACAGGAGTTGCCCAACTCCACTTGCACAGAAAAAGCTGCAACCTTTTCCTTGGGATGCCAGTAGAGGGAAGGCAAGGGTTAGAGACATAGATCCAAGGTGCCCTCTGACCGTAGAGAACCCTGGACAACAAGTGAACCCAGACATTTCTTGGGAAGTCTTCCCAGATTTGCTGGAGATGACATAATTGTTTTCTTAGTGGATATGCATCTAGAATTAAATAGAGATTAATGAAGGAAACCAAACCTCGTGTGTTTTTCTTTGTATATTTGGTATTTTAAGTGCTTCTAATGTTTGATATTTGGTATTTTAAATACTTCTAATGTTTAATAGTATTTCCTCAACTTACTTTTAATGTTTAATAAGGTATCTAAAAATTAACCTTGCAATGCTGATGTTTGTTTTGTTTTTGTTTTAGAAATGGTCTCTCTCCATTCCCCAGGCTAGTGTCCAGTGGTACAATCATAGCTGACTGTGGCCTCCAACTCCTGGGCTCAGGCAATCCTCCTGCCTCAGCCTCCCAAGTAGCTAGGATTACAGGCACGTGCCCCCATACCTGGCTAATTTTTTTCTTTCTAGAGACAGGTTGTCACTTTGCTGCCCAGGCTGGCCTTAAAGTGATCCTCCCACACCAATCTCCCAAAGTGCTGGCATCACAGGTCTGAGCCACCATGCCCAGCCGAGATGCAGATTTAAAGTGTATAACTGACTCATTTAGATAATTTGATTTAATTTAAAAATCTTTTAAAAGTTTATACAGTATTTGGGAACTTATAAGAGAAATTACAACTCACTATATGTATTCATTTAATTTATGATTATTAGTTAATGAAAAGTACTTAATAATTTGGAAAGTTTATTAATTAGAAAATTAATAAATACAGTTTAAAATGTTTAAAATGATTGACCCAGTGGATCAGACACCAATTTGTTAGATTTATAAATAAAATAATAAAATGGATATATTTAATGTCAAAGCTTAGGATTTTAAATTTGAAAGTAATGAATATTAATTTTTATTTATTTATTTTTTGAGACAGAGTCTCACTACGTCACCCTCTATAGAGTGCCCTGGCATCACAGTCACAGCAACCTCAAGCTCTTGGGTTTAAGTTACGGGAGGTGAGCCTGTAACAGATTAACTTTTTTTTTTTTTTTTTTTTGAGACAGAGCCTCAAGCTGTCACCCTGGGTAGAGTGCTGTGGCACCACAGCTCACAGCAACCTCCAATTCCTGGGCTCAAGCGAGTCTCCTGCCTCTGCCTCCCAAATAGCTGGGACCACAAGTGCCCGCCACAACGCCCGGCCATTTTTTGGTTGCAGCTGTCATTGTTGTTTGGTGGGCCCCGGCTGGATTCGAACCTGTCAGCTCAGGAGTACGTGGCTGGCATCTTAGCCCGTTGAGCCACAGACGCCAAGCCGAGATTAACTTTTAAAAATCAAAGTGCCTAGTGGTTAGGGTGCAGGCCACATACACCAAGCCTGGTGGATTTGAACCCAGCCTAGGCCAGCTAAACAACAATGACAACTGCAACCAAAAAATAGTAGGGCATTGTGGCAGGCGCCTATAGTCTCAGCTACTTGGGAGACTGAGGCAAGAGAATCGCTTGAGCCCAAGAGTTTGAGGTTGCTGTGAGCTATGACACTGTGGAACTGTACCGAGGGCGACATAGTGACTCTGTCTCCAAAAAAAAATTTCCCTTTTTTTTTTAATGCTACTATCACAGAGAAAGTTCATGAAGAAATAGCCAGAGCTATAAATGTGAATTCTTCAAAATAGTGTATTCCCAAGAAGAGTGCATTTGAAGCTGTGTGAGTAGGAAGCAAGTATGCAGAGTTGGGAAAGAGAGTCATAGGTTAATCAAAATGACACAATATAAACTCTGACTTCTTTCTTACCTTCCTTTCAGACTTGTTTATCCAGTTGCCTGTAGGCATGGGACTAAGCATCTTTGCACCATCTTTAGCTTTTGCATTTCAGAAGCTTGGCTCATCCTTATCCCCATCTCTCTGTTCTTGACCACCCTGGCCAAAAGGTTTCTCTTGTTAAATAATCTGAGGCAAGAGAATCGCCTAAGCCCAGGAGTTGGAGTTTGCTGTGAGCTGTGTGACGCCAAGGCACTCTACCCAGGGCGATAAAGTGAGACTCTGTCTCTACAAAAAAAAAATAATAATGTCTATATTGCACCACAACCAGCCCAGTTCAACAGGCTGGAAACCTTGCAGTCCTTGGTCATTCTTTCTGCTCCTTCTCTGCCCTAACTCAGTCCCCGGTGCTGCTGAGCTGCACTAGGTCCTCTTTCTTCTGGTTTCCTCCTTCCCACAGCATCTTCTCACACCAGGATTGCCGCGGTGGTCTTTTCTCTTGCTGCGGCTCATTCTGCACAGACTTGTCACAAGAGTCACCAAACTTTGCTTTCCTCTCTAATATAGTGTTTGCATGAGCATTTGCCAACTTTCCAACATCTGTCAAATAAACCCAAGCTCCCCTTGACGTCCAAGGTCTGTTACCCATAGGGGCACTCCTAATCTTAGCATCCTCATCTTTCCGTATTTCCTGATGGGACTCCTCTATTTTTGTTAAGGTAATTTGCTGGCCATGTTCTCCAATGACACGGTGTCTACACACATATCTTTTTTTTTTTTTTTTTTTTTTTTTGAGACAGAGCCTCAAGCTATCACCCTGGATAGAGTGCTGTGGCATTACAGCGCACAGCAACCTCCAATTCCCGGGCTCACGCGAGTCTCCTGCCTCCACCTCCCAAATAGCTGGGACTACAGGTGCCCGCCACAATGCCTGGCCATTTTTTGGTTGCAGCCGTTATTGTTGTTTGGCGGGCCCGGGCTGGATTCGAACACATCAGCTCAGGTGTATGTGGCTGGCGCCTTAGCCCGTTGAGCCACAGGCGCCGAGCCAACACACATATCTTTGCAAAGACCATTTCCTCTGTCTGAAAGGCTCTGACCCCCTTTGTTTCTGAGTCTTCAACTCTAGTTTCTTCCTCTCTTTCCAAATCCTGTTAAACATTCATCTCTTCTTACGCTCTGTAAGAGATCTCATTTGGCTATATGCGATTCACAACCTCCTTGGCATCAGTTTATATTTCTGTGATTAATTTCCATGTGTTTATATTACTCTATAACAATGTCTTTGTTTTGCATGTGTATTATTTCCTTAAAAGGCTCTATAAATTTGGGGGGGGGGTGAAGAATTTTATTAGCAAGATTTAATCTCTACTGAGCTCCAGTAACCTCAGTTAAAAAGGGCCATAAAATGCTTTACAGATTGGGGGACTGGGAAGATCAAATAAATTGTCATCAATAAAAATTTTTTACAAACTTTAAAGCACCACCAAATGCATATTTCTCGGTAATGATGAAGTAAGCATTTGACTATTAATTGTTGACACAGAAATCAGTATGTGTCAACTTAGTGACTCAAAAAGATTGTAAGATGAAGAGCACATTCCATCATGGCATAAGCAGCATCGCTTCATAGATGATAGCTCATAGTAAACGCAAGCAGCTCTAGTGACGCAAACACACTGAATGTGTCTGATTTGCAGAAGAAGTAAATAGAACTCCACGTAAATGTTAATGAAATCAAAAACTTCAGGCAAAAACAGTGTTCTTTTTTTTTTTTGCAGTTTTTGGCCCAGGCTGGGTTTGAACCCGCCACCTCCGGCATATGAGGCCAGCGCCCTACTCCTTTGAGCCATAGGCGCCACCCCAAAAACAGTGTTCTTATGAAAGTAATTCACTATGTTTATATAGTTATGAGGGACTATTTGAAAAACATGGAATTTGTCCAAATTCTCCCAACGTCTGAGCCTTATATTTGAAACACATTCAATATTTGCTTATTCAACACTTTTTGTTTCAGTAAATACTATTTGTTCACCAACTATAGGCCAAGTTCTGGCTTAGACACTGGAGATACACCAGTGAAGACGGTTCAAGTTCCTGTTCTCCAGGATCTTAGATTTCAATAGGAGAGAGACAATATGTAAGTAAGCAACATCATTGCAGAGCATAGTGAATACCATGAATGAAGTGGTGGTGTGGGGTCTGAGTAGGGAAACACTATAAATGGCACATTTAAGGAAGACATTGATAGGAGGTGACATTTAAGCTTAGGTTGGAGGATGATGTAGAGAGCCACAGAAAGAGCCTAGGAAGGAGCAAGCCGTCCTGAGAGAAGGGTGAGTGCAGAGGTCATGGGGCAGGAAAGCGCTGGCTGTTTAGAGGCCTGTGTGGCTGGATCCTAGTGACTAAGGGGAAGTTTGGAGCCAGATCATGCAAGGCCTGGGAGGCCTTATTGAGGAGTTTGGATTTTATTCTTTGTGCAGTGGAACCTGACTAAAGGGGCTTACATGCGTCAGTCCATTTCACACCTCTGTAAAGGGATACCTGACAATAGGCAATCAGTAAAGAAAAGAGGTTTATTTGGCTTGCAGTTCTGCAGGATCTACAAGAAGCACCTCACTAGCACCTGCTTCTGGTGAGGGCTTCAGGGAGCTTCCAATCGCAGAGGAAGGTGAAGGGGGAGCAGGTGTGTCACATGGGGAGAGTAGGAGTAAGAGAGGGAGGAGGTGTTGCCAGGCTCTTTTAAACAATCAGCTCTCACATGAACTAATAAAGTGGGAACTCACTACCCGCCATTCAGGACCCAAATACCTCCCACCAGGCCACACCTCCAACACTGGGGATCAAATTGCAACATGAGATTTGGAGGGGCCAAACACTCAAATCATAGCACATATTATTGAAAATTGTGTGTGTGTTTTTTATTAAAAGTCATATTTAGTGTTATCATAACATAGTGTCTTGGCTCACTTCTCAAAGCTACATTTGTATCAAAATACAAGTCTAAAAGAAAAAGGAAGCCAGATGCAATGGCACAAACCTGTAATCCCAGATACTCAGCTGAGACTAGAAAATTGTTTGGGGCCAGAAGTTTGGCACCAGCATGGGTAACATAGCGATACCCCATCTCAAACAAACAAACAAATAAGAAAGAGGACTATGGGGTGGCATCTGTGGCTCAGGGAGTAGGGCACCAGCCCCATAAACTGAGGGTAGTGGGTTCGAACCCTGCCCCAGCCAAACTGCAACAACAAAAAAAATAGCAGGGAGTTGTGGTGGGCGCCTGTAGTCCCAGCTACTCAGGAGGCTCAGGCAAGAGACTCGCCTAAGCCCAAGAACTGGAAGTTGCTGTGAGCTGTGATGCCACAGCACTCTACCGAGGGTGACAAAGTGAGACTCTGTCTCTAACAAAAAAAAAAAGAAAGAAAGAAAGAAAGAGGACTAGGCATTTTGAAATTTGGGCCTCCTCTATAGTGGCAGGGTGCACGGACTAGGGGCTGCCACCGGCTTTACCTGGTGCTATTATTACCTGTCTAGCGAAATTAGGATTCTTAACATTTCACGTGCAAGAAGCTATCTCTCATTGTTCGTGGAGAGGCAGACACGCCGTCTTCAAGTATCCTTTCAAACAGATTCTTTTTTTTTTTTTTTTTGCAAAGAGCCTCAAGCTGTCACCCTGGATAGAGTGCCGTGGCATCACAGCTCACAGCAACCTCCAATTCCTGGGCTCAAGCGAGTCTCCTGCCTCCGCCTCCCAAGTAGCTGGGACTGCAGGCGCCCGCCACAATGCCCGGCCATTTTTTGGTTGCAGCCATCATTGTTGTTTGGCGGGCCCAGGCTGGATTCGAACCCGCCAGCTCAGGTGTACGTGGCTGGCGCCTTAGCCTGTTGAGCCACAGGTGCCGAGCCTCAAACAGATTCTTAAATTAAGACTACAGTTAGAGGAAGAAGGATACTGTTGATTAACAGATACAGAGTGATGCCTGAAATATGTTAACAGAAAAGAAGCCTTGTGTACAACAATGATGTGCCGACATTACTGGGATATGTATCAATATCTCTGGAATACATAAGAAACTAGTACTGGTCACACCTGCAGTGAAGAGACTTGGGTACTGGGGGAATAAGGTGGAAGAGAGTTCTTGGGGGAAACCTTTTTGTCATTTTAATATTTTAAAACACTATGAATGTATTACCTATTCAAATAATAAATCAAAATCCTAAATTTTTTCAATATATATCTTTATCTGAAAGGAAATGGACAATGTTCCAAAACAGGTGAGAAGGAATTTGCATCACTTGGTAAACCTAAAGTTATTCTTTCTAATTAAAAGGAGGCTTAAAATCTAGATCTATACTATCCAATACAGTAGTCATTAGCCACATGTAGCCGCTTAAATTTAAATTTATTTAAATTAAGTTAAAAATGCAGTTCTTTGGTCACACTAGTCACATTTCAAGTGCTCAGTAATCATTAGCTACATGTGACTAATGGCTACCATATTGGTCAGCACAGATAAAAAACATTTTCGTCATAAAGGAAAATTCTATTGGATAGTCTACTATAGATTTACACAAAATACCACCAGGGTTATGAACTAAACTGATCGATACCTAGAAACTCAGGAATATAATAATTCAAAGATATCCTTGCTGGAATTTTCCTAAGACAACTCGCTAGAATGGCATTTTGAACTGCAACCAAAATTCCCAGTATTGGATTTTTTTCTTTTTTTTTTTCCCCCTGTAGAGACAAGAGTCTCACTTTATCATCCTTGGTACAGTGCTGTGGCATCACACAGTTCACAGCAACCTCCAACTCCTGGGCTTAGGTGATTTTCTTGCCTCAGTCTCCTGAGTAGTTGGGACCACAGGCACCCGCCACAATGCCTGGATATTTTTTTGTTGCAGTATGGCCGGTGCTGGGTTTGAACCGGCCACCCTCAGTATATGGGGCTGGCACCTTACTGATTGAGCCACAGGCACCTTCCCCAGTATTGGATTTCTAAGGCAGGCAGGGATGTGCCGGATAGGCGCCGACACACACAAATAATTTTGTCCCTACAAAAAAATCAGTTCGTATTAGTATAGACACAGATAGTTATGGCCTCAGAGTTAAAGAATTACTTTTCTCAGTGTGAATTTAAAATTGACATGCTTGATATTTACTGAATTTGGTATTCGGCACTGATTCAATAAATGAGTCAATAGTACTAACATGGTAACAAGGTGGGTAATGAGATTTGATTATACTCAATTTCTTTAGCATAATTTGTCGACTTTTCTCATTTTTGCTATCATTATGGACTCATAGCTTTTCACTCCTTAAGGCATTTCAACTAACCATAGTCATCGTTTTTGTTTTCATACTCAAAATGACAGAATTTAGTCAATATGTGTTCCATTAAACTGGCTTCTATACTCTTCCATGCAACACTATTATTTTTAAAAAAGCATCCTTGCCTTCTGGCCCAACAAAATGTTCTGAGTTCCAGACTTGGAATCAGCCATTTGTTCATCAGTGGTTCTCAACCTTCCTAATGCCTCCTAATGCCATGACTCTTTAATACAGTTCCTCATGTTAACCATAAACTTGTTTTCATTGCTACTTCATAACTGTAATTTTGCTACTGTTATGAATCATAATATAAATATCTGATATGCAGGATGTATTTTCATTGTTAAAAAGAGGTCACAACCCACAGGTTGAGAACCCTGGTACTAAGGCATGCTGGCTTCCTCTAAGTGAAAGCTAGTATTAGACTCCAAAATTTAGATAATAGGAAGATGTACTATTGCTCATGATGGTGGAGTAATATAGGTTTTGGCCATTTCATTGAACAAAGCTATGATTCTTAACATTTTATTAAATGTTATTAGTTTATGGCAATATTTCCAACTTAATTCTCCCATTATTTCACACTTACTTCAATTTTTTATTCTTCTTCCAAATTATAATTGTATTTCCTTTTCTCTATAATTCAGTGAAATATCCAATTATGACTTATTTATGACGTAAATAAAAACGTTGGATTCTTAACTAAGTTAGCATAATCATGAGAATACTGGGGCCATAAAACAATAAAGGTTAGCATAATCACTTTTGTTATTACTTTTGTTTGACAATATAAAAAAGCATAAAATGATAATACAAATATTAACAGTAAAAACTATTGAATAACATTTAATTTTTCTTTGCTGTTCTCTTAAAATGAATGTCACTGAGGATGACCAGATCAATTATTTGCCCCTCACTATAAGTATTCATTTTGCTTTAATGCCTATTAAGTAGCAGATAGACTATTTTCCCATTATCTTTTTTTGTTGTCATTTTTAGTGTTTAACTTGGAATTTTTTTTAATTTTTTTATTTTTTGCAGTTTTTGGTCGGGGCTAGGTTTGAACCCACCACCTCCGGCATATGGGGCCGGCGCCCTCCCTACTCACTGAGCCACAGGCGCCACCCTAACTTCGAATTTTTATCAAGAAAATAAAATACACACACACACACACACACATATATATATACACACACATACATAGAGGGTCGACATAAAGTTCAAGTGCAATTTAGAAAGTTTCACATAGCAAATTGCACACAAACTTTATGGATACCCTGTATGTATGTGTATAATATATATGTATATATACATATATTTTTCTTGAGACAGGCTGTCACTTTGTTGCCCTGGGTAGACTGCAGTAGCATAATCATGGCTCAGTGAAACCTCAAACTCCTGGGCTTAGGCAACTCTCCTGCCTCAGTCTCCCAAGTAGCTGGACTACAGGCCCTTACCACCATTCGTAACTAATTTTTTCAATTTTTTGTGAAAACAGGGTCTCACTATTGTTCAGGGTGGTCTCAAATGCCTGACCTCAAGCAATCCTCCTGACCCAGCCTTTCAGGGTGCTAAGATTATAGGTGTGAGCTACTGCACCTGGCCAGGAAGGAATGCTGAATTATATGCACATCTCATGCCTGTTTCTTTTCTCTTTGCTGATTACATCAGTTTTCTCACTGGGCCTAATCACGTGATTATATTATTTTTCATTGATATTTATTTGTATATATTCTTGGAGTACAAGTGCAATTTTGCTGCTTGATATACTGCATTATGGAAAGTCAAGGCCTCCAGTGCTTCCATCACTGGAGCAGGACACATCCTTAGAGGGTACACCAAGCACCCTCCCATCATCCACACCCCAACTCTTCTTTGTCCACTGTTCCACACTCTGCTTCCACATGCACACGTTATTTAGCTCTCACAAGTGAGAACAAGGGGCATTTGTCTGTGTCTAAGTTGTTTCACTTAATATAATTGCCTTGAGTTTCATCCATATTTCTTTTAACAATAGATTTTTTTTAAAAAACATCTTTATTTATTTGTTTGTTTATTTATTTATTTTTTGAGACCCTGGGTAGAGTGCTGTGTCATCACAGCTCACAGCAACCTCCAACTCCTGGGCTCAAGTGAGTCTCCTGCCTCTGCCTCCCAAGTAGCTGGGACTACAGGCGCTCGCCACAGTGCCCAGCCACTTTTTGGAGGGTTGCAGCCGTCATTGTTGTTTGGTGGGCCTGGGCTGGATTCGAACCCTCCAGCTCAGGTGTACATGGCTGGCGCCTTAGCCACTTGAGCCACAGGTGCCGAGCCATCAATAGATTTTTTTTTTTTAACAATAGATTTTTATATGAAAAGAAATAAATAGGGCAGCGCCTGTGGCTCAGTGAGTAGGGCGCTGGCCCCATATACCGAGGGTGGTGGGTTCAAACCCAGCCCCAGCCAAACTGCAACAAAAATAAATAGTCAGGTGTTGTGGTGGGCACCTGTAGTCCCAGCTACTCGGTAGGCTGAGGCAAGAGAATCGCCTAAGCCTGGGAGCTGGAGGTTGCTATAAGCTGTGATGCCACGGCACTCTACTGAGGGCAACGAAGTGAGACTCTGTCTCTAAAAAAAAAGAAAAGAAATAAATAATGCTCCAAAATTATTACTGGAAAGAAACTGCCATAACCTGGGTAATCTGAGAAGTTGGTTTAAAACCCAGAGTAGCCTGGGCATGGTGGCTCATGCCTTTAATCCTAGCATTTTGGGAAGTCACAGCAGGGGAGTATTGCTTAAAGCCAGGAGTTTGAGACCAGCCTGGGCAACATAGTGTAACCTTGTCTCTACAAAAATACAAAAAACTTAGCAAGTGCCTGTAGTCCTAGCTATTCGAGAGGCCGAGCTAGGAGGATGGCTTGAGCCCAGGAGTTTGAGGCTGCAATGAGCTATGATCATACCATTGCACTTCAGTCTAGACAACAAAGAAAAACCTTGTTCCTAAAAACGAATAAATAAATGAAATCCAGACCCTACAACTACAAATTTCCAAGGCAGAGACACACCAGACATGTACCTACACACATAAATCTGTGACTACAATCATTCAACATACACTTGTGCGGACATAGGTAGTTATACACCATTTAGCATAAATATATTTTCTTGCTCAGCTTATGAATGAGTCAAAAGAAAGATTTGTAGAAGGGAGTGCTGTTCATAACTGGTTGGTTTCCTAAAAGAAAAAAACTTAAATAAAGCAATGAATTATAGTTACAGGATCTGCTAAATAATTAGTAACACAAAGCTGGAACTAATTTCTTCATTTCTGACGGGTAGGTCACTGATGACCCACCAAGCTGGCCTAATCCACAGTGGGCAGCACTGTCATCAAGTGCATTGCCAGTGGGCCTGGACCTGGGGTTTAGCTGTGTGCTGACCACTGGACCTCACTTTGCTCCCCTGAGCTGTTTTGAGTAAAGGGGTTTGTTAAACGATGACTATTATTAAGTTAAGGAAACGCAACCCGATTTCTCCCCTTAGGGCCCCAGTCCCAAACACTACCAAAGCTGATTTCAGTGCAGTGTGCTATGCAACCAGAACACCCTGTGCTCATTACTCACGTCAAACAAGAATTTTTCTTTTCTTTTTTTTTTTGAGCTTTTGGCCAGGGCTGGTTTTGAACCCGCCACCTCCAGCATATGGGGCCAGCACTCCAGCACTCTACTCCTTTGAGCCACAGGCACCGCCTTTTCTTTTCTTTTTTTGACCCGGGGTCTCTCTGTCTCCTGGGCCAGAGTGTAGTGGTGTCATCCTAGCTCACAACAACCGCAAAGTCCTGGGTTCCATCACCGCTTCCCGCTTAGCCTCTTGAGTAGCTAAGACTACAGGTACCGCTACCATACCGTGTAATTCTTTTGCACCCCACCAGGCTTCTTGATGTTAGACTTAAACACCTAGTGAAACCAGTCAACAGGATTTATCTCATGTAATGAGATGTAAGTTATTCAAGGTATACCCTAGATAGTAGAAGCTTGAAATTTATAAATCTCTAGGGAAGTAGTCAAAGTTTCTAGAGAACTTCACAATTAGTTTACTAAGATAAAAAAGGGGGGATTTCTATGGTGTTGATGTCATTATACACTCTTCAAAGTAGGGATTCTCTTGTTCATTTCTTTTTTTCTTTTTTTTTTTTTGAGACAGAGCCTCAAGCTGTCACCCTGGATAGAGTGCTGTGGCATCACAGCTCACAGAAACCTCCAATTCCTGGGCTCAAGCGAGTCTCCTGCCTCCGCCTCCCAGCTAGCTGGGACTACAGGCACCCACCACAATGCCCGGCAATTTTTTGGTTGCAGCCATCATTGTTGTTTGGCGGGCCCAGGCTGGATTCGAAACCGTCAGCTCAGGTGTACATGGCTGGCACCTTAGCCCATTGAGCCACAGGTGCCGAGCCCAATAATTTATTTTTAACTATAGTTTTCCTACTGTACTATTGACTACTAGAACTTATTCCTCCTATCTAACTATAATTTTATACCCATTAACTAACTTCTCTTTATCCCCTTTCCTTCCCAGCCTCTGATAACCACCAATTTACTCTCTGCCTCCATGAGATCCACTTTTTTAGCTCCCACATATGAGTGAGAACATGTGATATTTGTCTTTCCGTGCCTGGCTTATTTCTCTTAATGTAATGACATCCACTTCTACCCATGTTGCTGCAAATGACACAATTTCATTGGGGGGGGTAGCTGAATAATATTCCATTGTGTATATGCACCATGTTTTCTTTAGCCATTCATCTGTTCATAACAGATGTTGTTTGATAAAAACCATTCTAACTGGGATGAGATGCTATCTCACTGTGGCTTTGATTTTCATTTCCCCGATGATGTTGAGAATTTTTTCATATACTTGTTGGCCATTGCTATGCTATCTCTTGTGAAATGTCTAGTCAATTTTTTTGCCCAGTTTTTACTCAGATTTTTATTATTTTTGCTATTGAGTTGTTTAAATTCCTTATACATTCTTGTTACTAATCCCTTACCTATTTCTTTATCTCTGGTGTGTGAAGGTGCTTAATATTAAATATTTAATATTAAATATTAAAGTAAATATGCTTTACTCATACCTCTTTTTAATCCTACCCCAGAATATTTGTCCATTAGTCACCTCTCAGAGACCTCAGTTTGAAAGTTCTTTTAAAAGCTAGACTGCAGGGCAGCCCAGTGCAGTGCTCAGTGAGTAGGGCGCTGGCCCCATACGCCGAGAGTGGCCGGTTCAAACCTGGCCTCAGCAGAACTGCAAAACAGAAAAATAGCCAGGCGTTGTGGCGGGCGCCTGTAGTCCCAGCTACTCGGGAGGCTGAGGCAAGAGAATCGCCTAAGCCCTGGAGTTGGAGGTTGCTGTGAGCTGTGTGACGCCATGGCACTCTACTGAGGGCGACAAAGTGAGACTCTGTCTCTACAAAAAAAGAAAAAAAAGATATGTTGCCTAAAGTGCCTACCACCATTAGTTTCTGCAGATTTGGTAAGTCTTATATCACATTCAGCTCTCAACAGAAATGCCTTTACTGGATTATAATTAGGCATTTTTAAGAGCTGACAAAAGAAAAAATATCTGCATGAAAAATTGTTCTTTCATTTAAAAAAATTACCAAGATAATTGCCCAATTCTCTAAAAAGTAAGTTCCATGAGAGCAGAAACTTCAATGGTTTCATTTTCTTATGTGGAGTGCCTTAAACGGTACACACTGTAGACCCAGATATCAATAAATGTTTGATTACAGTGAATGAATCAAGGAATGATACAAAGCACCGTCCTTTACATAAAAAATTATGCAATAAATTCTTTTTAAGAAAAAAGAAGTTAAAGTTAGTCTTCCTGAATAAAACCGGTGTGCTTCTTTTGGTTAGACAGTAAGAACTTGTCTTCTTTGACTTCACTTCCAGGAAAAGCAAAGTAAGCCCATTCCAAGAATATCTTAATTGGCCCTTCTTTGCCTCTCATCTTTCAAATCCAGTATTTCTAACCTGCCATCAGAATTATCATATGGAAAAAAAAAAAAACTGGAGGCCAAAATATTAGATCTCATGCTCCCTTTGTATTCAAGCCTCAATCTATTTTTACAGTATGAAAGCCCCGACCTGCTTTTTATTGTACTTGTCCTTCCCCAACCCCCACCTGCCTCTAAAACCCCCGTCTAACTTATTTCAGCCACGGTATTTTGCCATCTCCTTAACACATGCCGTTTATTCCCACTTCTATGACATTTCTGATGTTATTTCTGCCACCTGCAATGCCTTTTTCTCTTGTTTTCCTAAGTACTGGTCCTCCTTTAGTTCCCAGATCTAAGACCTCATCCTCTGGGACTTCTAATGCCTGTGTTTGAATCAAAATTGCTTTACTTCTTAAGTCTCAGTTTCCTCATTGACAATACTGTCCTTTTGTGCCTGATAGGGTTGTGTGGAGGTAATACAATTTCCCATATTCAACACATATTCAATTGTCCATGTTCAGTAAGTATTCATGCTTGGTAAAATTTCTTATATTTTACTGAAATATATTTTTGCCATTCTTCATATCTTAACCAATGTACTTAAGTTATCTGTGCCTTAAGAACAGTGGTTCTAGAGTAATTCATCTCAGAATATTCTCACATTGACTCCTCCCCATATAATAGGCAATTAAGTTCATTTTTTCTTTGTCATGCATGTAATATTTAATACTGTCTCAGTGTGGTCATGGATTTTTCCTGTTCTTTAAACTAATTTCTAGTTCTTTAAACTAATTTAGGATAGTCACAGTTGTATCTTTTTCTGCCATAACTTTGAATTTGGTATTTGCCAAATCAATTGATGTGTGGTTACATTTAGAGAAATGGGAGGCACTAAATAAATGGTAGCACTGTACATTATGCCATTTAAGTTTACATGCAATATTTAGCTCAATTCTTACAAGAATCTTATTAGGTAGGTAGGAGCATCTCTGTCAAAATAAACAATGATTATAACAAGTGCACTGTTTAACACAGGTGGCTATGCCTCTAAAAGAGCGTTCTGTAAGACACGTTAGCATTTTGAGGTGTCTTAGTTTCTTATTCTCTTCTAGAAAAAAATTATTTTTTTTTTTTTTTTTTTGAGACAGAGCCTCAAGCTGTCACCCTGGATAGAGTGCTTTGGCATCACAGCTCACAGCAACCTCCAATTCCTGGGCTCAAGTGAGTCTCTTGCCTCTGCCTCCCAAGTAGCTGGGACTACAG
>CAUYRH010136930.1:0-26954 GCA_963574655.1 Perodicticus potto | reverse complement strand
AGCTGTCACCTTGGATAGAGTGCTGTGGCATCACAGCTCATAGCAACCTCCAATTCCTGGGCTCAAGAGAGTCTCCTGCCTCCACCTCCCAAGTAGCTGGGACTACAGGCGCCCGCCACAACGCCTGGCCATTTTTTGGTTGCAGCCGTCATTGTTGTTTGGCAGGCCCAGGCTGGATTCGAACCGCCAGCTCAGGTGTATGTGCCTGGCGCCTTAGCCCGTTGAGCCACAGGCACCGAGCCTGCATCTTTTTTATTAACCTGGATAGAGTTAGAGAACATTCTCATTAGTAAAGTATCACAAGGATGAAAAAGCAAGTATCCAATGCACTCAATACTAATATGAAGCCAGTAGACAAACTAATACACACCCACACAAGAGAAAAACTCAATTTAATTCAAGCTGGGGGGAGGGAGAGGAGGGAAGGAGCAGGGGGAAGCAGGAGGGGATTGGCGTGCTCTCATCTACCAGGCACGATGTCGCCTCCTCCTGCGACATGTGGCCACCTCCTGCATCCAGGGCACAAGTACAACAGGAACCTTATCTAACAAACGCAAACATCGTAACCTAATTGTTTGTATCCTCATAGTAATCTGAAATTTAAAAAAAAGAAAAAAATTATGAAGCATGGGTTATTATTTGAAGTGATTCATCAAAGATAAGCACATGCTGAGAGCACGCGATGCATCAGTGAGGACTGGCAATAAGAATGATAAACAAAATCAGAAGCAGATGAAGGAAATCCAAAGGTCTGGATGAGCCCGTGCCTTCATGGGGGAGGGCAGGTTTCCCCCTGGGTGGTGTCGGGGGTGTCAGGCTGCGTGGCAGGACTAAGTACATCACAACCTTCTGTTACTTCAATCCCTCCTCCTTCTCCCATGATGGAGCCTTCCAAGGAAGATTAATAAGTATTAAAACTTAATCATTAATATTGTTATTTCTTTCCTTCCATTATTCTCTAGTTGGTGCAGTGTATATGCATATATAGTATATGGAGTAGTGAAATAATAGAGATTTCTTGTCATTAAATGTCAGCCTCCTTATAACAGTTATCTTTTACCATCCTTCTAATCACCCTGTAGGATTAACTGGTTTGTAGAGAAGCAAAGTGACCCAGATGGAGGGTATGGCTCCAATGTCAGGTGAGTCAGAGGTGAGAACCTGTGTCTGCGGGACTGGGAAGCCCACATTCTTTCCATCACCCCCCCAGAGAAAGATTGCTAATGTAACGCTTCCTGAAAAATTTAGATTGCCGTCCATGTTTTCACACTAAGTCTTGCTAAAACGTGTACTCTTCTGAATAAATCTGAGATTGACTAAATGGGAGAAGAACAGACAGGTCTTGGTTTGAAGCCTGGTTTTATCACCGACTATCTGATTTTAAAGAGATTATTCATCTTCTTAGTAAAGTACTGGAAGATAGAAAAGCAAGTATCTGATGTATTCGATACTAATATGAAGCCAGTAGACTAACACACACCCACACAAGAGAAAAACCCCATGCAATTACAGCTGGGGAGGGGGGAGAAGGCGCAGGCAGCAGGGTTGGTGTGCTCCCACCTACTGGGCACAGTGTAAGGGTCTACAGCACCCGAGGCTACAACAGGGACTTCACCTAACACATGCAAACATGGCAACCTAATTGTTTGTACCCTCATATTAATCTGAAATTTAAAAAAAAAAATCAAAAAATAAGAAATCAAAAACTAAAAAAAGCTTATTCGGCCTCTCTGAACTTGAGCTTTCTACTCTATACAGGGGGGTAACAAGACCGCCTTTCAGTAAGCATTTTAATAAGGATGAAATGAGCAACATTTCAATGAACCAAAAATTGGTAGACCTGACATGATCTGCAAATATTATGGGTGGGCTAAGGAGTGGTAAACAATTTTAATGATAAGTGGAACCGGAACATGATATTAAGATTACACATGTGGTTTGAACATCTTTAATCTGAAAATTTTAAATCCCAAATGCTTCAAAATCCAAAACTCTTTGAGTGTTACCATGATGCCACAAGTGGCAAATTCCACATCTGACATTCTGGGTTACAGATTTTTGGAGTAGGAACTTAATCTGTGCTAGTATTCTGGGGACACTACTGTGCTGCTTAGTGGCCCTGAACAGATCCTTTTTTCACTGTGTTAATGTTATGTCATTTTTTTATTCTTAAATACTTATATATGAAATAAGTGTTAGAAAATGATTGCTTGTTGGTAACATATAAACTCCGAGTCAGGAATGGTGGCCAGACACCCATGGACTGTCCACATGGGTGGCTGAGTCTGTGACATCTTTGCTTTCTTATGGTTCCGTACACAAACGTTGTTTCACGCCCCAAATTATTAAAAATATTGTATAAAATTACCTTCAGGCTATGTACATAAGGTGCATTACAACACATAAATAAATTTCATGGTTAGACTTGGGGCCCATCCCCAAGATACTTCATTATGTGGAGGTAAATATTCCCAAATTTGAGAAAAATCCGAAGTCTGAAATACTTCTGGTCCCAAGCATTTTGGATAAGAGATATTTAAGCCATAGACTATGTTCATCTCTGAGGATTCATGTAACACTATTAAAGTGCTATCACATGATTCAATCAGAAGAAAAAACACACTTCACAAGTTGTCTTGAGAATAGTTAATCTGAAAAGCAAAGACCAAGAGAAAATAGCTACAGAGCCTTGGTGTTTCTGAAGAGTGATGATAACTACTCCTGATAGATCGCTGACATGTAACAGAGATGAGTGTGAGCTACCCCGCAGCAGTAGCCCTTGCTTCAAAAGGGGCAAAGCACTCAGTCTTCTGCTTAAAATTTATACAAGCTAAAAGGCAACTCTAAATCATTGAGTAATTCACCCGTATTTTAGCCCAGGGACAACCTCTCGCCATTATTATTTGACCTTACTGAAGAATACAGATATAAACTAAAAATCGTCCGTACGTTAAAATTGCACATCTTTCCTGAAAATTTAACTCTGAGACATATGGTTCATGTTCACACATTCATCCACAGCACAGTGTCAAAAATAAAGCAGCTGAACACAGATAACTTGATGCCATAGTCTTTGGGACTCACAGTGAAAATAAAAATTTGCAATCGTTATTCCCGGCACAGAGGCAGACTGGTGTGCTAGGAAAAGCATGGGCTTTGCATCTAGGCAGACACAGAAGGAATTCTGGATCTGTCACTCACTTGCTATGTGAACTTGGACAAATTACTCGGTGTCTGTACATTTACATAGTCTTATCCATGTTATAATGAAATGTTGTTAAACAGGTGGGAGATAATAATGACAATCAAAACAGAACTAGCAAAGGTACCTACCAGTTATTGAGGATTACAGTGTGCCCAGCACTGGGCCCCAGTACTGGGGGACCGGGGCTATTGTTAGCCTAGTTCACAGATAAACAATGGAGGCTTGGAGAGACCAGGTAGGCTCTAACCCTGTGTGACCATACATTCGGTTATTCCATCTCTTTCATAATGTGTAGAAGACCTACCACCACTTGTACAACAATCTGACACTCTTGATAAATAACAGCTATAATGATTATAATGGTCCTATTACCATTATATGCTTTTTTTTTTATTACTTCAGGTTAATTGAAGGGACAACGAATTAGATTACACTGTTTGCATTTAAGTAAAGTCGTCTCATAATTGTGTCATAATTTAGTTTTTGAAAAGCCATATGAATTATGTGGCGTTTGCAAAGAATTTATAGTTATAAAAGCAGTGTTTATGTGCATATTTGGTAATGAAAGAGAATTACCACAAGGATAAAAGAAACTTCTTGTAAATGTATCACCTAGAGAATACCAGAGTTAAAATTTTGTTCTATTTCCTTCATGATTTTAAAAAAAGGATAATGCGTTAAGATAATTTTTAACTTTTTACATTTCTTTGGTGCCATTGCTATTTCTGTTTTGATTGTAATTGTTGTCTCCCATCTGTTTAATAACATTTCATTTTAATATGGATATGACTACTAAATTTATAGAGAGCAAGTCTTTTTTTATTAAATCATAACTGTACATTAATGCATTTATGGGGTATAATGAAATCAAGTCTTTAAAGCATACTTCTTAATGTCCATGAACGTACGTCTGAATGTACCATGATATAATGAGCAATTTTCCTATTGTTGGACTTTATCTCCTTTTTTGTGTGTCCTTGTAAATTTATTAACCCACTCAACAAGTATTTAATGATCACTTACTATGTACACGCAATATTCTAGGCATTGAGATATAGCAATGAATAAAAGAGAACAACAAAAAATCCTTGTCTTCATGGATCTTATAATTTAGCAGGAAGAGGTAGACAGCAAATTAAATTAAACAGGATACTAGGAAGTGATAAATGTTCTGTAGAAAAACAGAGAAGGTCAGGGAGATCAGGAGTGCCCTGAAAGGGTCTTGCATTTTAAACAGTGGGTCAAAGAAGATCGCAATTAGAAGGTCAATCTCATTTAACAAAGGGTTGAAAGGAGTCAGAAGCAAACCATGTGGCTATCAAGGAAGAGTGTGCAAGTACAGGGAACAGCAAAAGCAAAGGCTCTGAGGTGGAACGGTGCCTGGGGCATTCTGAGAATGGGGATGGGGGAGACAGTAAGACAGAACAAGATACCACATCAAGTAGAGGGCCTCATGGCCATCGTCTTGACTTTGGTCTTAACTCCGAGTTAGGTGATACACCACTGAAGGGTTTAAGCAGGAAAGTGGCATCATCTGATTTGCTTTTCAAAATCTTTCCTTCAGTTGCTATGTGACTAGACTGCAGAGCGCAAGGTCAAGCAGGGAGACCAGCCAGGAGGCATTGCAGTATCTAGGAGAGAGACAGTGTGGCTTGGACAAGGATGGCAGTGGTGGACATCATGAGTGTGTATATACAGGAAGGAAGAGCTAGTAAGATTTGTTGACAGATTGGGTGTGGGATTTGGGACTAGACAGCAGTCGAAGATTTCAAAGCTTTTGACCAAACTCCTATAGAAGAACTGAAGTGCCATTAACTGAAGTGGAGATGACTGGGAGTAGAGGAGGGTTGTGTGTGGTGGGGGATCAGGTGACAGCAAGGCCAAGACGTCTATTAGACACCCAAGCAGAGATGTCAGTGGGAGTTCAGAGCTCAAGGAGAAGAGTCGGCTTGGAAATATAAATTTGGGAGTCAGGAGTGAATAGAGAATTTATAGACGTGAGGGTGGATGAGATCACCATGCAAGTGTTGTGTGTGATGAATATTCTTCATAATCACTGATCCTTATATGTGGGCATTGCATCAGGACAGATTTCTAGGAGTGAAATTATTGGGTCAATGGGCATGCACACGGCTAAGGCTTTTAAATCACAGTATTAAATTACTTTTTAAGGTGGCACCAATTTATATTACCAGTCGACACTGAATATTATGTTTTAAAGCAATCTCTTTTAATATGGCACACACAAAAATGGAGTCTTTCTGTTAATTTGATTTTTATGATGACTGGTAAGAAGTTTTATAATGTGTGTGATGATCTTTTGATCTTTTTTGTTATGGTTAATTCCACTTTCCTGAAGGCAGGAAGGTCATGTTTATTTCTTCTGTGCATTGACTCTTAATATCCTGCTTAGAGAAAGTTTTCTGTTAGGGTACTTAAAAAAAAAGCAATCTGCATGGTTTATATTTTATTATTCTTAGTATTTTTATACCCTAATTACCCTGATTTGATTATTACATGTTATGTGTCTGCATCAAAACATCACATGGACCTTATAAATGTATACAACTATTATGTCCCCATAATAATTAACAATTACAGATTTTTTTAAAAAGAGGGCTCAAATGGATGCTATAATGGTCTTTCTGGTAACTCATGACATTCCAGATGATTTTATATGTTTAGGGAGATAATGGTGATTTTAAAGTATAAAGCATTGAACTACAATCAAGGAAGCATACATAATACAGTTCATTTTTAAACTACATCATAAAAAAAATCAAAGGAATGCAGAAGAAATTTTTAAGAAAAACCCTGTCATTAAAGTGAAATTATCTGAAAACGACAAATATTGTTACCATTGCTAGAGAATGAGTAGCAAAAATGTTGAGTAAACTATCTTTTACTGTCATC
The DNA here is from genome assembly GCA_963574655.1 of Perodicticus potto. Lineage (NCBI taxonomy): Eukaryota > Metazoa > Chordata > Mammalia > Primates > Lorisidae > Perodicticus > Perodicticus potto. The sequence goes on along the minus strand of CAUYRH010136930.1, from coordinate 20,836 downwards.
ATATGTTTATGGCAGAAAAGGAAATAACAACAGCAATGTTTACTCATACTTCGTATGTGCCTTGGTGCTGTTCTCAGATGTCATGTGTATTCCCCATTCTTCTCTATTGCCTCACTCTTCTCAACAACTCTACGAGGCAGATATGAGTTGGGAACCCCTTTTCATAGAGGAGGAATCTGAGGCACAGGTAGGTTACGTGGCCTGCCCAGGATTCGAAGCAGAGCTGGGCACATGGCACATGTGAGTCAGACCCTGCACTTTGCTTTATGCATGTTATTTTTATTTTTTATTTTATTTATTTATTTTTTAGAGACAGAGTCTTACTTTATCGCCCTCAGTAGAGTGCTGTAGTGTCACAGCTCACAGCAACCTCCAGCTCTTAGGCTTAGGTGATTCTCTTGCCTCAGCCTCCCGAGTAGCTGGACTACAGGTGCCTGCGACAACGCCCAGCAATTTTTTTGTTGCAGTTTGGCCAGGGCCAGATTCGAACCTGCCACCCTCAGTGCATGGGACCGGCGCCCTACTCACTGAGCCACAGGCACCTCTGCTTTAAGCATGTTATATCACTTCCTCTTGGTGGCCACCTTCGGAGGTGAACTTACCTCGCTACTCTAGAGGTGGAGAAATGAAATACAAGACTTTCCAGGTTTTATGGATAGAAAGTGACAGAAGCTGGAGTTGACCCAAGTTGGAACTCCTTCCCCACATTGCCTCCCAGCAAATACTTAAGAAACAAAACATGCGGTACAAGTGTAAGTAGTAAAGGAATTGAGAAAACAGATGGATAGAGGTGTGAGGAGTCAGCGGAAAGGATCAACCGGACAGGACAGGGTCTGAAAGGTGGAACAGAACGGACATCTCAGGGAAGTACCCCAACTCAGGAGGGAGACTGGAGCGGCGTGCTAGGAGGACCCGGGGACTAGACCAGCACAGAGAGGCTGTGGGCTTGTGCTGGTTTTTCTTCTTTGTCTGGTCATTTTCTTCTGGACTGTATTTTGGCACGTTGTAATTATGTGGCCTCTTGTCAGTTGCCCAAACTTCCTCTCTATGAGCAAGTTTCCATCAAACTGTAGCCTCTGAAATGCGGATAGGGTGTCTTGTTCAAGTTTGATCCTTGGCCTGTGAGGACATGCACTTGTTGAAGCTGATTGAACTGCTGGTTTTGATCGATTTTAGGCTTTTGGATTAGTCACTTACACTCAGATTCAGACCTTGTCTCTCCTTCTCAAATATGTCCTTTCTACCAGCCCTGAAGCCCTCTCATGTCTCTCCATCTCTAAAACAAAACCAAACAACACAAGAACAAACCAAAGCCTCTCCTCAACCCCATTTCTCCACTCACTACTCCCTTAGTTTTTCCTTTCCTTCATGGTCAGATGTCTTTTCTATACCTGCACATCTAGCTGCATTTTCTCACTTCCCACCTCTTCTGCCTACTCCAATCTGGTTTCTGCCAATATACCAAAGAAGCAATAGATGATAAAATTAATCAGTTTCCCTCCGACTTCCTTCCCGTTGTTAAAATGAACGGGATTTTTTGCAATCATCATCTTGCTTGACTTCTCAGAGAAGCAGCTTTGGACAGTTGACTCTGCTCTCACTAGAACAGTTTTAATTCAGCATCTGTGATACCCAATTCCTCTTTTCCTTCACATTTTTGACCATCTTCTCTTTCGCTCCTTGACTCATCTTTCTCAACTGGCTTGCTTTGTCTCAGCTTCTTCACTGTTCTCTAGGCGACATTATTCAATTGCAATCTGTTTACCAATGACAGTACCCATGTAATTGAATGAATGAATGAACAAACAACCCAGTGCCCTCTGTGGGCTGGGCCCTCAGAAAACCCATTTCTCTTTCTTTGTACTGACTTGCCCCCATTACCAATCTATCCCTGAACTCCAGCTAACCCAAGATCCATCTCTTGATCTAGTAACTCGATTCCTGGCTCAGACAAAGTTGTCCGGCTTTGAACAATTTTTGTTATCTTTAACTTCTGGTAGACTTCACAAAAGAACAAAAGATTGTACCTGAATTTAATAGTCATCTGACATGCCATTAAAACAAATAAATAATATGAAGTAAAGCCAGTGAACCATATGAGGAGAGGCTTTACAAAGAGCTCAGGTAAGCACGTTTCTCTTACGGAAAATATTTCACTGGCTTCTTACAGATATCACATTCCTGTCTTTTATTTGTTTGAGCTGAATTCTCTCATTTCTTATTTATTTGAACTGCCTGTTCAGTTATTCTTGCTCTTCAAGTGCATGCAGTTTTTAGTAATTTTATTCATTTTTTTCCAGACTACCAATAGAATACACGTGATAGCAAAAACATTTGTAGCGAAAGATAAAAAATATAAAAATCATGCTACTTTCCAGGCATTACCAAAAACATATAAATTTTCCACAGAAACATGCAATTTATGCAAAAATATCCTTTATACACTTCTGGCAAAAAGAAACAGTTTTAATTTTTTCCTAGAACATAGGAAATTAATAGAATTAATAGGATCTTAAGGGGTGCTCTGATTTTATCATTCTTTTTTTCTTTTCTCTTTGGGGTTCAGGGAATGTTTTTTCCCCTCAATAAAGATACTGATTTTAATTTACACCAATCATTATAAATAATAGGCTCTTTATTTCTTTATTTTTTTCTGAGGGAATAGGAAATTTGCTATGCAACTGGCAAATCGCATTATTATGGGTAAAATTATAATTGCGACTGAAGTAAGAAAAATATAATTCTTTGAAGCATGACTCACTTTGAAATGGAAAGAGCCAAGGACAGAAGGAATGAGAGATCTGAGAAACTTCTTAAATAATTAAGACAAAGTTCTCCTTGAAGTAAAAAAACAGCTGAATCTTCTACTTTTCCCTCTCGCGTTTTTTGTGTTCAGTTTCATCTCTGGGATGAGACTGTAAACCTTCAGATTAGGAACTATCTTGGGTCTTTCCGGGATCCCCATTATAATTTGCAGACGGCTCTGTAGATGCTTAATAAGCGTGGACCCCTTGACTCCCCCAAGATGTGGGGCTCAGAATGAATAGAGAATTTCCTTTATGTGCTCTGTAAGTGACTGACAAAGGATTCTCACACATGTCCTAATTGGAGTCTGACTCCAGTTCTGTGAGGTGGAAACACCGACAGTCACTGTTCTTCAAACTTCCAGAGGGCAAACAGCACAACTGATACCTTGCAAACACGCTGGAGAAGCAATGTTTAGTCACAAAATATTAAAAGTCTAGTAGGATATGGTGTTAGCTATCCTATCGTCACAGTATCATCAAAAAACACTGCACGGGAAGAGACTCAACATGTCAGCAGTGGTTATTTCTGGTTGCAGAAGACTGGTGCTTTCTGCTTTCTCCTTTCCCGACCGTCCACACCCTCCCGTGCGTGAGTGTGTGCCCCACCGCACGCATGCGCCTGCACACATCTCCATAAATAGCACTTGTTTTAAAAAGGAAAACATAAGAATTAAGAGCAGAAATAAACCGACTCCGTTTCCCCGCCTCTTGATAGAAACTTGAAAGCTGCTCATCCCCAGGCAGCCTGCGCTTGCCAACGCCGGGAACCAGAATGGCAGAAAATAACATGGCTTGCAACTGCCAGGACAGATTTGGGGTTGACATTTCTTCTGAAAAATGTCTTCATTAAAATAAGTAGCTGCTGGGGTTTTCTCCTGATTTAGGCGTTTTGAAAAGTACTGAGTAGCTTTCAGAACTGGGTTTCAGGGTTCTCACGGAACCCGCCACTGGGTACGGCTACAGCTTAGCCCTAATTGAGCGTGTGGCAGGAAAGGAGTTTATCTGCAGGCACATTCCGTCTTCCTCCAACACAGCCGCATAATGTCGTTCAGCACAGCGCAGGGCTCAGCAAATGTAACCTATTACCGATCACGGTTCACACATCTTTTAATTAGACCGTTTCTCAGTGCTCTGGGGGATTTGTAGAGATTACAGTAATAATTGTGGATGTCATTTATTTAGCTACCGGTGGGGTGACTGCTTTATACATATGATCTCTAATCCTTAATCAATCTTGCGAGTCAGCTGTCTTCATTCTCACTGTATAGATAAGGACATTTCAGCGTAGAGAGGTTAAGAAACTTGCCAGGATTCAAAACCTGGCCTTAGTGACTTCAAAGTCAGGCTCTGGCCCAGCCCGCAACCGCACATTTTACTTAATTTCATATTTACCATTGAGTCTCTTGCAGCATTTACCCAGCATAATTCATTTGAATACATTAAAAACTAAGCAAGGTTTCTGAATGACATGGGCATGAGCAAATTATGAAATTAGCAGTCCTACCCAACATCCTTGTCTACCAAAGCCATCCTCAGAGAGGAAGAAAAGGAGAAAAATATCAGCAAAGGCAGTGAAAGCCAATTTGGAAGAAAAAAGGATAAGAGACAAAAATCAGCACCAAGAGCCTGTGCAACAGCTTCTGAAGGGCTTTTATAACTGGCGACGGGTTTGGCAATGCTTCTTTTGACTGTTAAGCTGCATTCAATTTCCTCAGTTCATCATCTCAAAGGAGCTGCAGAAGCCTCTTCCTGAGATTTAAAAAAATGCCTCTAGAATACAGGAATTTCTCTGTCAGACATCCAATATACTGAAATAATCAGGATGAGAAAGTGCACAGAACCCGTGGTTGCTGTAACATTAATAACACTTCTGGGCAGCCCAGGGAGCAATGCCATCAAAATAATAAGCATAGCTGGTGTGCTTGGCGCCTTCTCTGGGCGGGGCATTGTGCTGAATGTACATTGTAATTAGCTCTTCCCACTCAGTCGGCACAGCCCACCCATGAGGCAGGTATTATGAAATTAAATCTTCAGATGGTGGAACTCAGATTCTTCCCCCACATATATTAAATATATATTAAATATATATGTAATCTACTAAGTGCTCATGTGTATAAATACACACACACACACACACACACACACAGGGTGCCCATAAAGTTTGTGTTACCACAACCCTGTATTTTTTTTTTTTAATTTTTAATTTTTTGAGACAGAGCCTCAAGCTGTCACCCTGGAGAGAGTGCCGTGGCATCACAGCTCACAGCAACCTCCAATTCCTGGGCTCAAGAGAGTCTCCTGCCTCTGCCTCCCAAGTAGCTGGGACTACAGGCACCCGCCACAACGCCCAGCCATTTTTTGGTTGCAGGCATCATTGTTGTTTGGCGGGCCCGGGCTGGATTCGAACCCGCCAGCTCAGGTGTACGTGGCTGGCGCCTTAGCCCGTTGAGCCACAGGCACCAAGCCAACAACCCTGTATTTTAAATAAGGATCCTCCTAACATTGATATCCCATTAATATGGTCTATTAATTTAGTAACTATATATTGAAGGTGAACTTACGGACTCAAAGCCAGGTTCTGGAGATAAAATATTGAAGGAGGCAGTAGAATTAAAAAGAAGAAAGTAGACAGTGGAATTATAAAGACAGAATTATAGTAGAAAGATGGTAGAGTCATAAAAAAAAAGCAGAATTATAAAATAGCATAATAACTGCCATGAGTGGGATCAAAACAGGGTGTTATGGAAGCTCAGAGGTGGGACATTTTTCCCCATCAAGGTGGCTTCCTAGGAGAAGCCAGATCAAGGCAGAGTGGTGGATGGGGCTGATCAAGACTGCAGGGAGAGGAAAAAGCTGGGTGACAGACAGTCCTTGGCTAGAGTGAATAAAATCTTTGAACAATTACAAGTAAAACAATCTGAGATAACCCCAGTTTCCTATGTTTCTTCTCTTCTCTTACAATTTTAAATGTGGGCTACAATTTCACAGGCTACGGAGTGGAGCAATGTCATTATGGAATTGCCTACCATGTGATTTTAGGAAATTAATAAGTTGCTATTGCTAGTATCAAATTCAGTGTTTTAGGAATTCAGATTGAATTGATGAGATGAATAGGCAATCAGAAGTAAGCCGTAGTCATGCAACACTGCTCATGCAGCCAAAAGGATTTCACTTAAGGCTTTACGAGACCTTCTGAGACAGAGAGGGTTTTCTTGGAAACTGCTGCTATACTAATCATTCTGTTGTAAAGGATCAGATCATCTTTTTGGACTTCTTCCAGAATTAATTTGTCATGAACATATGAACTCTAAAGCTTTGATCGAAAAAAATAAAAATAAACATTATCAAGTATATATCAAGTGATCATGATGGCTGTATTCAGATTTTTAAGCAGAAGTTCTAGAATAGAGGAAAAATCCTATCTCACCATGCACAACACTATTTATATTTTGAGATTAAACCTTCAGGTAAGAAATAAAAGTTTTGTTACTAGAAAAATCTGTTATTTCAGGTTTTCCTTCTTCATCCCAACTTTGACAGCAATTGTGGAAACTGTTTGAAGCAACACCCTATCGTATTTTCTGAGAAATTTCTCATGGTTGCTGACACCTTCAAATAACCTGTGAATTGGCAATGGTTAGAGGCCGGGCCACAATGGAAAGCATGAATTTCTGAAAGTCCAAGTTTAAAACATTACGGAAAAGCTGCTTATCCAATCGAAATGAATGAAGGCCAAGCAAATTCTTGTTTCACACTCAGCTTATTAGAATGAAAATCATGCAGTCCAATGTATTCATCTGTGAATTAATTCAACCAACATTCTGAAGCCCCACGGTGTCTCTGGTACTGTTGGGGCTGCTCAGAGAAGGGTACCAAGGACTATAGCCTTGCACACATTCATGCTTCCTTTCTGCAAACGTCTTTTTTTCTACTTCATATAAGAGCTCTGAAAGGCAAAAATCCCTATCTTCACTACTCTTTGAGTACCACACATTAGCTAGAAATCTCTGAATAATTGCATAAAAATAAATTGATGAATGAATATATTCTCAAGTTTAATTGTATTGTGCTAAATTAAATTCCTCAATGGCGTGGGGGATCAGTAAGAGATTGAAATGGTTCAGGCAAAATTTCTTTTATTTCCCTGCTCCTTCCCTAGCTGCTCAGCCCTTGATTCTTTCTTTTCCATCCACCTGTTTCCATTGCCAATATTGAACTTGATACTGACTCTTAACGCAGAAATTTCAGATGCCTGATACCTTCTCTGAATGTGTTTTGAGTTCATCCTGTCCCACAGGCGTTTCTGTGGGGAAGGTGGGTGCCATTTACTCTGTCCCATGTTCTTTGCCCTTCCTCCCATCTGTCGTCCCTATGGTCAGACTCATGGAGGCCACTCATCTCTGTCCTCTCTTCCCCTTTCTAAGTGGGGTCCTTCAGAGCAGGGACATGTCTGCACATCCATGTTCAACCTGCCAGGTTGGTTAAACCAGATGAAAGCACCGTTCTTGGGGCTGTGCCTAAGAGCTTTCTAGAGACCACCTTGGTGGGCCACAACGTGACAAACAGAAGCTGTCACAGCAGAAAAGACGACAGCAAGTCTGAAGGCTGAAGCAGGGCAGATCAGGAAAAAAGAGCAAAGTCAGAGTGAAACGTGGAATGGGTGAGGATTTACCTGAGAAAGGACAGCAAGCTCCCGTCTTTATGTGAAATGAGATAACCTCAGTAGAAACAGCTGGCACACGCAAGGCACTAAATAGTTTTTCTGTTTTTAGAGACAGAGTATGGGTAGAGTATGGGGCAGCAGCCTAGCTCACAGCAACCTCAAACTCCTGGGTTCAAATGATCCTCCTGCCTCAGCCTCCCGAGTAGCTGGGACTATATCATGGTCCACAATGCCTGCTAGGCATTTCAACCATGCTTGGCTAGTTTTTCTATTTTTAGGAAAGATGGGGTCTTGATCTTGCTCAGAGTGGTCTTGAATCCTTGAGCTCAGGATTACGTTAATATGGAATTATCAAGTTCTTCTCTGACTACTTTGAGAGAGGTGTTAACTTTTCTCTTGGACTCAAGTTCTGGCTCAATTCTTTAGTATTACCTGAGAGAATCCTGTGAGACGGAATCTACTTCAGGCCTCTGCCCCTCTGGCTGGCTATTTGTGACATGTCCCCCTGCCTCTCAGAGCCTCTTTTTTCCCCATTAATCTTAAAGGACCACTGTGAGAATCATATACAGAATGAATAAAGAGTTTGGCATATTGAAGACGCTTACTGAAAAGTAGCTATTATCATTAAACAAATTTTCTATTTTCATCATCTTTGCTAAAATCACTTGCAAATGTATTTTGCTATATCTTTTTAAGCAGAAAAAAAAGTAGATTAAGAAAACCCTTGTAGTGTGGTTATTGTAGGTTGGCTTACTCAGTATTTATTCTAGCTCCTTTCTTCTTTGCTTTCCTCTGTATCAGAGGCTCTGGGATGCTAAATACTCCATTTGGAAGCTTCTCTTGAAGGCAGAGAAAACACATAACCCAGTTGTGACCAATAAGACCTAAATGCCAGTTGATAAGGGAGGGAAAGGGGATTTATGGAAAAGCTTTGCTTTCCTAATGATGAGCAATAGCTATGGCTTCCCAGCCCTTTGCTCTCATACATTTGTCCTGTGTGGGATGTGGATACGATGACCAGAGCAGCAGCAGCCATTCTGTCACAATGAGAAAACAATAAAGATGGTGAAACAGAGAGACAAAAGAAGCCTGGGTCCTTGATCACACTATTTAGCCATCTACCAGCCCTGGGTCACCTGTCTCTATATTTCTTTCATATGAGCCAAATAAACCTATTTGTTTAAGCCATAGCAATTCAGCTATTCTTTTATTTGTAATAAAACACACCCTAACAGACATAAACTTTTATTTTTTGGCAACAAACTAATCAGTATGCAGTGTTTTAATAAAATTATGTTCTCATAGCTATGAGATGTATAGGGCTGTCTGCCATGAAAATAAATGTTTCCAGGTACATCTATGATGATTGACTCAATCCATTAATTTATTCAGTCAATGAACTATTTGAAATAATTATCTGTGGAAAGAATAGTTGGTGAATCAACCGACTGCGGCCCCCTTGCTGTGCAGTGCTTTAGCTTGTCGAAGCCCTCGTCCCCTTCCTAACCCGTTCCTTTCAACCCTGCCATAGACACTGTTCACACAGGAGACCAAAATGGTTGAACTGGCAAAAGCGATGCTCCCTCACGTGCAGGAGGCTGGGAGTGCTGTTTTTCCTCACTGCGCTTTTTCAGTCACTCCGCAGTTTGCCGTTGGTGCCAGATGGTTGTAGATCCCGCCCTCCGGAGAAGGAAAGCCTCGGGCCACACAGCCGTCCTCCCAGGCCAGAGCCTTATCCAGTCCTTGCCAGACGCTTCCTCCACTCACTGTACACACAGCTACCAGCATAATGTTTCTAGTCACATCACTCCTCGTTCACAGAATAACCCTTCCGGACCTTAGCCTCGCACTCCAGGGCCGCCTTCAGCTTGACACCCATATCCTGTGTCTGCTTAAAATGCCCATCTGGGATCCGACTCTCCCCTGCTTCTCAAGAGCCGATGCTTCCAGTGGAGCCTTTCCTAGTCCTTCCAGGAGGACGTCCCTCCCCTGCCCCGCTCTGTTATACTGAGGGGCACTTACCCCTTCCTGTGCTGGGTTCTGGCTATTCATGTTTCAACTCTCCATGTACCTGCACAACACACTCCAGGAAGGCCAGCTCTGTGCTCCCCACCATGCCCGACATGGTACCTTGTATACGAGGATGCGTCATTATCTGGATTGGCAGACGGCTGTGAAACGGAAGGATCCCTGTCCTGTCTGATGGAAAGTGACCATGAACACCTGGGCCTTCAATGAACTGCTTGAATGAATGACGGTAGACGGACTATCCCAAGGGGAAAGTGAGCGATGGGACTTAAAACAGACAAGGACAGGGGTTTGCTTCCTAGAAATGAAGCCGTGGTTTTGCACTTGATTTGGGGAACTGAGCTTGTCAAGGAGAAGATGGTAATAAGATAAACGAAAACGCAAGGCGCGGCAGCTGGCCCCTGGTGGTGAGAGTGTCTGGCTGGTAATGTGGGCTTGGATTAAGCAATTTTATGAATTACCTTAATTATTTAGCCTCCATTACCTAGTAAAAATTACTTTTCTTAAAAAAAACCCCTCTCTATGTGAATAGAATTAATTTTCTTATTTATCCTTTTCTAAAAAACAAAAATGAAGAGATTATACAGCTGAATAGAGACCCTGCTCAGATGACAGATACCTGGGCAAGCAGTTAATGGGCTCGAGATCCAGGGTGCCCAAGTGTCCTGTTTTGATAAAGGGACAAAGCAGTCCAAGTCCACCCTGGGAGGTCAGGAGCCTGGGTCTGCCTAAGACTCCACTGTTCTTTGGGATTCTGAACAGGCTACATTTTCATGCCCATTTTTACAAAACAGAGATTTGGGGAGCAATAAGGGGTTTCCATATATGAAACATTTGGAGTAATACTTATTTAGGCACATATTAACAACTTAGGAATTGTTAGCTATTGTTTTTTAAGGTACCATCTATTCATAATATTTTCTTGACTGGCAAGCCTTTATTAACTAATCTTTTCCTTTTCTTTCATCTTCTTTTTTGGGGGGGAGGGAGTGTCACCTAATTTAACTATAGTGCCATCTCTCTTGAAAGATATTAATTACTTCCAATTAGTTTGCCCTTAAACATGAAAAAATTTAGTTCAAGAACATTACTAAAAATAGTATTTTCTTACTCATGTTGCCAGGAAGTCTCAGGATAATATTTTAAAGGGAATGAAGACTTAATTTGGAAGTCTAGAATGGTTGTTGACACTTGGAATGCAAATGATCTGATTCGGACAGGCTGGCGAGGAACTCAGGAACCAAGGGCAGGTATGAGATGCTTTAATTCAGCTCATGACCACTGGCCAGGGAGCAAGCAGGGCAAGTCTGTGGAAGTGGAAAGTCCTGCCCACTTTTTGTAACAACCAAGCCCCCTGCCCCTACACCAAGCCCCCTATCCCTGCTACTAATCCCCCAAACCCATAGATTAAAAATATAACAAACCCTTTACCCTTCAAAGGGGCAGTGTTTTGTGTTTCAGCCCCAACCCCTGCAAGGGTGGAGGAGCTAAATTCCGGGAGAAGAGATAAGCAGGGAGGGGTACGCGTCCCGAGTTCTCTGGAAACTTACCCAACTCCTACGCCCGTCCCTTGCACCCCTGAACTATGTATGAACCATGAAGGGATGAACTTATGATGTATCTTGTGATTTATGAACCAATATGTACCCCCCACCCTGCTACCCTGCCTCAATTGCTATGATCAGCTTCTGTATTGCGCTAGCTTGCTTTGCTGACCACGCAAGAAAAATAGTATAAAAAGATTGCTCACCTAGCATCCGGGGCTGCATGCCTTTGTGGTATCAGCCCCCTGCAGGTGTAATAAATTTATCAATTATTGCATCAAATTGGGGTCCATCTTTCTCTCTCTGAGACTCGGTTTACCTCGTTTTATATCCAGGGGAACAACAGTGGTGAGGGGCCACCCCAGTTAGATGAGCACCGTGTACGGTTACGGCCTCTCAATAGCACATGGCGCTTCCCAGCCGGACCGCGGGTGAGAAAGCCCAAAGAACTTTGTCTCGCTCCACAACACTGTTATCAAAATTATTGTTTTGATCTTAGAGTGTCTCCTGGAGAACCAGGAGAGAGAGAGAGAAAGTGGGTGTGTGTTTTCCTGTCAAAATTATAGGGTTGAAACAAGAGTTTATGTAAGTTGTAGGACATGACATTCAGCCACGTTTTATGAATCTATTTTCTTTTACTTTAAAAAAGTTACAAAGGGAAGCTGTTATTGTGAAAGTTAGTTCCATAGAAATAGGAAAATACAAGAATTCTAAGATAGCTCTATCAAGGACAATTCTTAGAACTGGAATTTTCTTAACGGGAATTTTCCAAATCCGATCTGGATTTTGCCCACGTCCGTTGTTCTGCGTTTATCACGTGAGGGCCCTGCTTTACACCTGAGAGGATTAAATAGTCATTCCTGGGGCTTTCTGCTCTTTATCTCACAGGTGTCTACAATCATAAAAGAAATGCGTTCATTTTTTAAAGTTCCTCCTTATTTTTCCTGTTAACACCGTATACAACATTACGACGAGAACCTGGCCCTTGTTGGTGTGAGAGTTCTCATCATCGGTCACTGTCAATCTCGCTGCCATCTACACAGGGCGGACACAATGTCCACGTGTACTTGAAATTAGTTTTCTATTTAAATTGCACAGGAGCAATTATGCCCACCCTGTGTAATCAACGTAAGTTTCCGACTTTGAAAGGAGAGGCATATGCTGAGTCATCTAGTTTTCTCTCTGCCTCGGGAGTGCAAACCCCAGATCTCAGAGCTTTGGGTGTGAAAGAGTCGTGAGTCGGAGCGTTTGCCTGCTACAGAGACAGAATGCCGGAACTCCTGTTAATATGGTATCTGCTCCTGCCCCGTGTTTCGATGCCGTTCAGGAACCAGCATAATTTGCCTCCCAGGCCTGTGGGCACTGCTTAGCTCTATGTGGGTTGCCACTTTGGGAGCAAATGGCTTTATCTCTCAGTGCTTGTATTTTCCTTTCTATACAAAAGGTCAGAAAATGAAATTGGAATCACAGTATTTTAGTTTTTCAAGTTGGCAATAATGACTGTTCATGAGAGTAATCAGAATGACTTTTCAATTGGGTTCTGGATATTTTAAAACCAAACTTGCAAAGACCGACGTAAATAGTCAGTTAAACGGTAACGAGTAACCCACAGCGATGGTGCCCTCCACTTAGATGAGCAATAGCACTTTTCCAAGGGCAGCCCGGTCTTGCCAGCTCTGTACACAGAAGGATTTGATAAATGCTTGTTGCCCAGAGGATGTGATTCCATTTAAGTGGCTCTTCATTCAATTCAAAAATGGATACAGTATTTCTCATGTAACTTCTGGGCTCTCCACTCAGAGGTTCTGTTGGTATCAGGTTTCATCCAGAAGTACTGACTGCTTCATTTAAAAGCAGGTCACTGAAATCCTGTGTGTGTGGTGGGGGCGGCAATACACCCAGGTGCGTGTGTTCACCACTGTCAGCCGAGTATCTTCCAGAACACCTGCACCACCTTTCCTATTTACTAACCTTCGAAAACTTCTCCTTGACTATTTTCTTCGTTACTAAGTCTACCAAACAGGACTAGGCGGGAGCTCTTGGTTACACGACAATGCATATTTAAACGGGATATATTCAGATGGAGGGAGGGTGAATGGTGGGATCACACCTATGGTGCATATTGCAAGGGTCCATGTCAGATCTATTAAGTATAGCATATAAATGTCTTAGCACAATAGTTAAGTAAATGAGGCAAGGGATATATTAACCAGCATGATGTAAGCATTCCAAACTGTATATGAAATCAGCACATTGTACCCCCAAAATGCATTAATGTATACATTATCTACCTCTTTATGATTTAATAAAAAAGAGAAAAAAAAATGAACAGGATGTAATACGTTATGGCCCTTAAAGGATATCTAGCTTTGCTATGTTACACAGTACAAACTGAACAAACGTCTTTTGCGTTGAGAAGTAGAAACAGAATTTTCCTCCTGCCAATTTTAGGAGGATGGGTTTGTGTGGGCAAACCGTTCTCAAGTATCATCTTTGCCTTTCTTGTGGGTTGCTGAATCCACTGAGAGTTTAGTTGTTTTGATTCTTTTCTCCTGAAGCCTTTTTTTCCCTTTCTATTTTCACTACCCTGGGTAGAGATGGTGGTAAGTAACCCACGGCTGTATATCGCCATGGGTTATGGCATGACTCAGGGGTACGTGTACTTGTATTTTAACTGGTAGTGCTGATTCCCATGAAACATGAAGTTAGTTAGCATGCGATTATTCAGTAGTCTGTTTAAATTCGCCTTTACCACTCCTATTTATTTTTCTTTAGAGTAGGAGTGTCTGATGGGATGGGAATTACAGTTCGCCCTTGAACAACACGGGCTGGAACTGCACAACCCACTTATACACAGACTTTTTTTCTGTCTCTGCAACTCCTGAGGCAGCAAGGTCAACCCCTCCTCTTCCTCAGCCTGCTCCCTGTGAAGACGACGAGGACCTTTACGAGGACCCACTTCCACTTGTGAACAGTAAATATATTTTCTCTTCCTTCTGGTTATCTTTATACATTTTCTTTTCTCTAGCTCACTTTATGGTAAGAAGCCAGAAAATAATCTACACAAATATACAAAATATGTGCTCATTAACTGTGCATATCTTATATGTAAGATTTTGTTCAACAGTAGCTTTTAGTAGTTAAATCTGGGGGGAGTCAAAAGTTCTATGTGGATTTTTGACTGTGTGCGGATTGGTACCCCAAGCTCTGTGATGTTCAAAGATTGACTGTATATAGTTTATGGAGAGTCTGAAATATATAGAGGGATTCTAATATTTGGAGGAAGTGATACGGAGCAAATGAAGCAATTATAGTGCAAATGGGGTTATCTGAGGCTTAGGGACAACGCCTGGTAAATAAACAATAGTTTGGTTTTAACAAGGATATATCCTCAATGAGTCTCCTGCGCTGATGATAGTTTGTGACACAGTGTTCTCAAATTCAGGGCAAAATCAGAAAAATAAGGCAAATGTTGGGAGTTTTTATAAAAGCTAAACATTGGTTTAGAGCAGCAATTCTCAACCTGTGGGTGGCAACCCCTTTGGAGGTCAAACGACCCTTTCACAGGATTCGCCTAATATCAGATATTTACATTACGATTCGTAACAGTAGCAAAATTACAGTTGTGAAGCAGCAATGAAAATAATTTTATGGTTGGGGGTCACCACAACATGAGGAACTGTATTAAAGGGTTGCGGCATTAGGAAGGTTGAGAACCACTAGTTTAAATAATATTTTTTGGAGCTGTATTCTTAATTGGGGGGTATGTTAAAAATATTTCTTTCAAACAGTGGCAAGAGTAGATAGTTCTTTATTCTAATGCCTTCACTTTATCAAATTTAAAAAGCCAACTTTACCTTAGCCCCATTTTCAAGCATTTTTTTCTGGTTTATTAAGTATCAAAATTAGGGACTCCTTGGTATATGTGGCCTTACTAGATGCCGGTGTGGCCCTACCCACATTCCTCGCCCAGTTCTAGGTAAACTGGTGTTGTTGAACAAGAAACAATTCTAATTTTAACAGTTTCATTCTATGCCTTTCCCAGATGAAGGAGCCAGTCGGTAAACCTGGGTATGATTACAGCTCGCTTCTCATTTCAAATTCTATTCCTTTTGCTTCCTTCTACAAAAAGTCCAGAAGAAAAATAGCCATTTGCTTACTTCATACTCTAAATACCCACAGACATGTAAAAGGCAAGAATAAAAATGAGGAGGTCCAGGTAATGGTGACCATGTCAATAAGATACAGTATTCCAGCAAACGGCATGTTTCCCCTGGATGTTTTAATTAGGTTTTCTTTTTAGTCGAACTGTGTTTATTCTTTAGACAAATCTGCCAACAGATACACAGTCAATGATGAAGTAAAAAAGACAACAGAATGGACCAAGGTCAATACCATTCAGCTACCTTGTTCATACACAGCCGTTATGTAGCTGGATGACTTGGACAGTCCCGAACTTGGAGAAAACCCTGAGTCAATTTTCTAACTGATTAACAGACACTTTCAAAGAAAAGGAGAACTTTGAGAAATTCTGCACGAAGTTTTTGGAACCTCTTCATTTTTGATTTCCCCAATAACTTATCTAGTGGAGAAAATATAAGAGTTCCCACAAAGAGCATAGAATTGTTAGGAGCAAAATACCATTAGAGGGGGAAGGAAGAAAACAGAAGTAATACACAAATTATAAAAGAATATCAATTATGCAAATTACCCTTACACTATTTCAGGCACTGTCCTAAGCTCTTGGCACCCATTTAATCCCCACAGACACACAGGGTAAGACTGGGGAATTTGCCGACCTTACCCTGAACTGTGCTCAGGCACGGGCCTCCCAGCGCAGGTGCGTAACTCACGCAGGTGGTAGGCGGCCGAGCTGGAATCCGAACTGGGCCGTCAAGCCACGTGGTGTATCTTAAATACGGCCACAGCATTCCCTTCGCCTACCATGTTGCACACATTCTCTCATTTCACCAGTACAACGCTATGAGGGGGGCATGTCATCTTCAGTTTAGAAAGGCCTAGAGGCTCGCTCCTGGTAGGCCCTTGTGAGATTACTTGGTGTCAGTGGAGCTGAGATGCCACGGAACAGGATTCAGACAGCAAAACTCTACTGGAAAGGAAGTTTGTCAACTGGACTGAAGAGAAGAGGGACACGGTCTCTGCAGTCCCTAAGAACCTTGACCTGAGATCAACACTCAGCCCTACTCGAGGGCAGGAGAGCGCTCTGTTCACTACAGGGAACTCTAATCCTAACACAGTGCATGACAAGCGAGGGCACCCTGCGCCCTTTCACACCTAATAACTCATCATAGGCAGCACACCTAGTAACTCGACAGTCATTACCTAATAACTTCCTAACTCATTGTTTAATATCTCTTTCCCCACAGGCTGTCAACTCTGTTCATTTTCTGGGACTTACTATATACCCAGCGATACTGTTCTAGGTGCCTGCAATATGCCAGGGACACGTTCTCTTTATCCTTGCTTATTTAGGGAAGCACTCCTAGCACCTAGCGGAGTACCTTGGTGTTCAATAAACAGTCATCAAACGAGTAAAAGAATCACTTAGGAAGGGCAAGCAGGACAAAAAGAAAGAAAAGCTACAGAGAAAAGGAAGGATTTGGGTTTGATCTGTTAACTCCCAGATTTTTATTAACATTTTACCATGCTTGTAATTAATAAGGATGATCATTTCAATTATTTAACTCATCTTTAAAAGCAGGAAGACTACCAAATATCTTTCAATTCCAAAAGTAAACTAGGAGCCAGGTTCTGGAAGAGGACTTGTCTCAGGATGTACCTTGCTTCTTTGCAAGGCTATTTTTTCAAAATTTATTCTCCAGAGCTCAGCCCATGTTTGTGTTCACTGCTTTCCAAAAGGTGAGTGTCTGAGGCAAGTTTCCTCCCAGTTATGAGAGGTGTTTCTCTGAAAGCTCATGTGGTTTTAGCAGTGGGGTTACAAGCTGTCATCACCGTTGTTCTCCACTCCCTCAATTAGAGGCAATGGCATTTCACCTTCATGCAAAATATTAGTAAATTAACAATCCCCAGTCTGCATTCATTTGAGAAATCTGCTCTGCTGTGATGACGAAGGTGACAAGCAGGGAGTAATTAGAGACTCTCCGGTCATACCTTTAAGCCGTGTAAACATCAATTAAATCTCTGGCCCGGCACCTTGCAGGTGTGCTTTGGTTTGCAGAGTAAATTTCTTTTTCGTGACACAATGCAAACGTCAGCATCAGTAATTGGTGAGAAAAACCACCCCCAACCAAAAATAGCCACCAAACATCCACCCCGATTTTCCAGAATTTTTCTTATTACTCAACGTCTGCTTCAGACCAAAAAGATGAACTCTGGCGTGTGAGCCGTTTTCAGATCAGATTTACAACTCTCTGACATGACCACTTTGACTCAAAGAGCCAAATATTTCTTCATAGTGCTAAAAAGACCACAAAGTGATTATGATTCAAATGTCATGACTCTTTCCTTGGGGCTTAAGGGCATCTTAATGAAGGGGGCTGTAAGCCAGGGAAGGTTAGGTCACAGAGACTGTGGGTGGGCTTCAGTTGAGTTACCTACAATTTGTGAAAAACAATCTCATGTGCGTTTTCCTGGGATTGGCATGCATCACTGTCATCAGACTCTCCAGACGCTTCTAACTGCACTGGACAAGAGTCTCGCGTCCAGCGGGAAGGGCCCAAAGGCTGAGAGGAGCCGCCTGCTGGTTGCTAAACAGCTGCTGTGACTTTATTGTCCCTTTTGCATAAAGTGCTTTCTTCCGATGGTCTCTTGTCCTCTTTGTTTCCCCAATGCTTTAATATGAAACCTGATGTAGGAACCATCAATTTAGTTGAACCTAGATTCTAAAGACTGCATATTAACTAATGATTCGGTGTCACCCTTCCTTAGCACATTGACTTTCAATTACCACAAAACAAACTAAACACTTAGAAATACATTAATATTCACATAGTATCAAATAGAGCAGGAAGGTAAACTACCCCTTGCCCCCTTTTTTTCTTGAGACAGAGTCTCACTCTGTTTCCCTGAGTAGAGTGCCATGACATCATCAGAGTTCACAGCAATCTCAGTCTCTTGGGCTCAAGTGGTCCTCCTGCTGCAGCCTCCCAAGTAGCTGGGTCTACAGGTGCCTGCCACAATGCCCAGCTAGTTTTTCTATTTTTAGTTAGGGACAGGGTCTCACGCTTGCTCAGGTAGGTCTTGAACTCCTAAGCTTAAGCAATCCACCTGCCTCGGCCTCCCAGAGTGCTAGGATTACAAGAGTGGGCCACCAAGTCCAGACCACAACTCCAGTTTTAGTATGTTATCACCCTTAGGAACCTTTTTTTGTAAAGTCAGAATCTCATTTCTTTTTTTTTTTTTTTTTTTTGAGACAGAGCCTCAAGCTGTCACCCTGGGTAGAGTGTCATGGCATCACAGCTCACAGCAACCTCCAACTCCTGGGCTCAAGCGATTCTCCTGCCTCTGCCTCCCAAGTAGCTAGGATTACAGGCATCTGCCACAATGCCTGGCTATTTTTTGGTTGCAGCCGTCATTGTTGTTTGGCGGGCCCGGGCTAGATTCGAACCTGCCAGCTCAGGTGTATGTGGCCGGTGCCTCAGCTGCTTGAGCCACAGGCGCCGAGCCGAGAATCTCATTTCTTTCTCTAGTACCTTATAATAAACAAAACCTAAGTTACAATTTAAATCTACTTATAACACCAGCTGTGTGTTTATAAATCTGTCAGTTTTGTTAGGTCTTTAAAGACAGAAAAATTAAGAAACTGGGCAAATGTAGCTCAAAATTACCCAAACAGTTATTTAAAAATACGTTTTTTACTTGGGTGCTATAGAATTCTGGCCAAGGTTAAAATTGGCCACCTTTCTTAAGAAACAAAAATGTAACAAAAAATCATTACAGCTTAATAAAGGCAAATCTAGGGTGGCGCCCGTGGCTCAAGGAGTAGGGCAACAGCCCCATATACTGGGGGCGGTGGATTCAAGCCCAGCCCTGGCCAAAACTGCACAAAAATAAAAAAAAATAAAATAAAATAAATAAAATAAATAAATAAAGGCAAATCTAGTCTAAATGATATTTTTTCCCATTGGTTCACATTCCCCTGCCACATCACTTTTTAAGGTAAAGAGGATTTCTAAGTAGGAACATGGGCCAATTAGAAATCAGAAAGATCATTCTTGTACTGAATGTGTAAAAGCAGAGCAAACTTACTGTCATGATGAGCCCCTTTTCCTGGAAGTATTTGACCAACGGAGCGGCATTCTGCTTGAAGTTCATTAGTCTCCTTTGGGTGGCTTTGAGATTGTCATCGGGGCGCCCCTGCTGTTCTGCGCGCTTCAGTAATCTTTCTTTGAGCCTTTGATTAGCACAAGCCAGGAACACCACCAGGTCAGGAGTACAGATCTATGGGGAGTATCAACAAGCAGAGAGTCATTCAACATACCAACCTGCACAAGTGTGGGCAGGGGCATTCATCTCCTTCATTCTGTGCAGGCTGCTATATTTCTGGCCCTCTCCATTTTTGCCAGAATATTTCCAGGGCTGCCACTCTCTACAAGGCCAAGAACAGCCATTCCCATCGTAGTCCAAGTAAATGGCACTCCTCAACCCCCCTGGCCATATACAGCAGCCTCACATGTTTTAGGAAAACACTTTTTGCCTCTGCTTAAATAAATTTCCAGGTTGAGTTAAGAACAATCTAGGCCAAACTCTGCCAAAAGTATATGTAACCTGATTTTAGAGAGAATGACTGTTGAGCCACAGAGGTTCCATACAGCAGAGAGGTACTACTGCTATTGTTATCTGCTGCTATTTAAAATTTATCGACTGTCTGCCAAGCTCAATGCTAAGTTATTTCCTTATGATATTGCTAAGCTTTACAACAATCTGCAAGGAAATATTATCTCCATTTTATAGATGAGCAAACTGAGGCTCTGAGAAGTTAGGAACTTGTCCAAGATCACATGGTCAATAAGGTAAAAGCTGATACATGTATTTGAACTCAGGTCTGCCTGGTGTAAGGCCTCTGTCTCTTCCATAACCACAATGCAGGAAAGGCCCAAAGGCCTTCATGAATTTCTAAAATCCCAAGGATTGGCATGAAAAGAACCTATAAAATGAAAAGTTTTTATTTAACTAAATTAGAACTAGTATTGCATTTAAAGCATGATGGGACCCCAAAGGAAGTGAATGCAATCTGTTGTTGAGTATGGGACAAGGCCAAAAGGTAGTTTGGCTTAGTGGTTTAAAGCAACAATTTCCAAATTTTTTTTTTTTTTTTTTGAGACAGAGCCTCAAGTTGTCACCCTGGATAGAGTGCCGTGGCATCACAGCTCACAGCAACCTCCAATTCCTGGGCTCAAGCGATTCGCTTGCCTCTGCCTCCCAAGTAGCTGGGACTACAGGCACCTGCCACAATGCCCGGCCAATTTTTGGTTGCAGCCATCATTGTTGTTTGGCGGGTCTGGGCTGGATTCGAACCTGCCAGCTCAGGTGTATGTGGCTGGTGCCTTAGCCCATTGAGCCACAGGTGCCCAGCCAATTTCCAAAATTTTTTTAAAAAATAACTTTATTCAAATTAATATGAGGGTACAATATTTAGGTTACAATGTTCTCACTTCCAGAGTAAAGTTCCATTTGTAGAAGAGCCCCTCACCCAGGGGGTGTGTTATACATCCTTATAATGTGCACATTAGGTGAGATCCCGTCTCATGTTCCGATTTCCAAAATTTTTATTGTATCTTCACACTAGTAGATTTTTGAGTGCACACTCCAAT
>CAUYRH010136928.1:0-19263 GCA_963574655.1 Perodicticus potto | reverse complement strand
TTTTTTGGTTGCAGCCGTCATTGTTGTTTGGCGGGCCCGGGCTGGATTCAAACCCGCCAGCTCAGGTGTATGTGGCTGGTGCCCTAACCACTTGAGCCACAGGTGCCGAGCCTCTTTCACCTATTTTTAATTGGATTATTTGATATTTTTCCTATTGAGTTGTTGGAGTTCCTTATATATTCTAGTTATTACTCCCCTGAGAGGTGGATAGTTTGCAATTATTTTCTCCCATTCTGTGGGTTGTCACTTCCTTTTGTTGATTGTTCCCTTTGCAGTGCAGAAGCTTTTCAACTTGATATAATCCCATTTATCCAATTATGCTTTGGTTGCCTGTGCTTTTGAGGTATTACTCAAGAAGTTCTTGCCCAGACTCACGTCCTGCAGCATTTCACCAATGTTTTCTTTCAGTAGTTTCATAATTTCAGGTCTTAGATTTAATCTATTTGATCTGATTTTTGTATGCAGTAAGAGACAAGAGTAGTTTCATTCTTCTACATATTGATATCCAGTTGCCTCAGCATTTTTATTGAAGAGACTCCTTCCCCACTGTTGGTTCTTGGCAATTTTATCAAAGATAACTTTACTATAAATGTATAGATTTATTTCTAGGTTCTTTATTCTGTTCCATTGGTCCATGTGTCTGCTTTTTGCCAGTACCATACTGTTTATTATAGCTTTGCAGTAGTATAATTGGAAGGCAGGTTATGTGATTCCCTCAGTTTTTGTTGTTGTTGTTCAGTATTGCTATGGCTATTCTAGATGTTTTCTGGTTCCATATCAATTTTGGAATTATTTTTTCTATTTCTATAAAGAATGTCATTGGTATGCTGATGGGGGTTGCATCGAATCTATAAACTGCTTTGGGTAGTATAGACATTTTAACAATTTCGATTCTTCCAATCCATGAGCATGGACTAGCTTTCCATTTTTTTTGGTTCTCTTCAATTTCTTTCATCAGTGTTGTATAGTTTTCATTGTAGAGATCTTTCATTTTTTTGGTTAAGTTTATTCTTAGGTATTTTTATATCACAGAAGTGAGCCACTGTGCCTGGCTGAAGAATAATATTTTTAATGTGTTGTTGAATTTGGTTTGCTAGTATTTTGTTGAGGATTTTTGCATCTATGTTCATCAGAGTTCTTTTAAAAGAAGAAAGATATACAAGTGGTCAATAGGTATATTAAAACATACAAATGGCCAAAAGGTGTATGAAAAAATGCTCAACATTATTAGTCATCAGAGAAATGCAAATCAAAACTGCAGAGAGGCAGGGTAAGGTGGCTCACACCTGAAATCTTAGTACTTCTGGGAGGCCACAACGGGCAGCTTGCTTGAGGTCAGTAGTTCAAGACTAGCCTGAGCAAGAGCAAAACCCCATCTCTACTAAAAATAGAAAAATTAGCCGAACATGGTGGCAGAAGTCCCAGATACTCAGGAGGCTGAGGCAGAAGGATCCCTGGATTCAAGAGTGTGAGGTTACTGTGAGCTAGGCTGATGTCACAGCACTCCAGCCTGGGCAACAGAGTGAGACTCTGTCTCAAAAAAAAAAAAAAAAGAAAGAAAGAAAAGAAAAAACAGACAGGCAATAACAAAGGCTGAGAATATTGGAGAAAGAAGATGGGAATAAAAATTAGTGCAAACACTATGGAGAACAGTATGGAGGTTCCTCATAAAACTGAAAATAGAAATACCATTTGACCTGGAAATCTCATTGCTGGGTATATATCCGAGGAAAGGAAAACCAATATATAAAAAAAAGTCTGCACTCCCATGTTTATGTCAGCACTATTCACAATAGCCAACCTAAGTGTCCATCAGTGGGTAAACAGATAAATAAATTGTGGTCTGTATACACAACAGCCATAACAAAGAATGAAATCCTGCCAAGTGCAGTGGCTCACACCTGTAATCCTAGCACTCTGGGATGCTGAAGTAGGTGGATTGCCTGAGCTCATGGGTTCGAGACCAACCTGAGCAAGAGCGAGACCCCATCTCTAAAAAATGGCCAGGCATTGTGGTGGATGCCACTCAGGAAGCTGAGGCAAGAGAGTTGCTTGAACCCAAGAATTTGACATTGCTGTCAGCTATGATGCCACAGCACTCTGCTGAGGGTGACAAAGTAAGACTTTGTCTCAAAAAAAAAAAAAAAAGAATGAAATCCTTCCATTTGTAACAACATGGATGGAACTGGGGAACATAATACTAAGTGAAATAAGCCAAAAAGAGAAAGATAAATTTTATGTGTTCTTACTTATATGTGGGAACTAAGTATTAAAAATAATTGATTTCATGGAGACAGAAAGTAGAGACTGGAAAGAGTTGTGGAGAAGAGAGGATAAAGCGGACATGTAGACCTACTCTAAAAGAATGGCTGAAGGAAATTCTCTAAAAAAAAAAAAAAAGTGCATAGAAGAAGTACTCTCCCAACATCAGAAAGGAAGAACAATGAAAAGAACAAAAAATACAGGTGAATAAATACAATAGAATTTCCTTTTTCTCTTGAGTTTTCTAAATTATTTTGAACCGTTGAGGAAACTGGGTGAAAAGTATTTAAGAGAGCTCTGTACTATCTTTGCTAATTCTTACAAATCTGTAATTATTCCAAAACATAATAATAAGTAGAGGCTGGGTGCCCCATGCCTGTAATCCTAGCCCTTTGGGAGGCCAAGGCAGGAGGATTTGTTGAAGCCAGGAGTTTGAGACCAGCCTGAGCAACATAGTGAGACCTCATCTGTACAAAAAATACAAAGATTAGCCAAGCACAGTGGTGGGCACCTGTAGATTGAACACTTTCCTCAAATAACACAGCACGTGAGAGACCCAGACTAGAACCCAAATCAGCCTGACTCCAATGCTCATAATGCTGTTGATCCTTGTGCTCTATAGTGTCTATTATAGTCATAGTGGGATGTGAGGTTTTAGTTTTAATTTTGTGTTTTTTCCTTATAGATTTTTGGGTCATGTCTAATATATAACTGTATATCCTATTACTTTCATTTAATGTCATCTCCTGATCATCTCTTTATATCAATACCCTTCCTTCCTTCCTTCCTTCCTTTCTTTCTGAAGAGACTCACTTTGTCACGGCAACCTCAAACTCTTGGGCTTAAGCGATTCTCTTGCCTCAGCCTCCCAAGTAGCTGGGACTACAGGCACCACAAAGCCTGGCTATTTTTATTTTATTTTATTTTTCTTTAAATACATGTATTTTATTATTCTTCATTACATTATTTCCCCCCCCACCCGTCCGTGATAAGACAGAATTGATTTATAGAAAAGAATACAAAAAACACCAAAGCTCCTGGTAGTGGGAGAGATTTCAAGTAGGGAGAGAGAAGCTCTCTCCGTTCCTCTCCTGGTCTTTCCCCGTCTCCTCCTCTAGGCCTCTAGCCTCAGGGTATATATAGGGTGTATGGGTTCCTTGGCCAGGAAACGAATGAATGCAGTCCCTTCCACCAGGGGGAAGGTGAATGAGTGCATCAATGAATGGACTTGGTCATTTTCAATAACCATCATATTAAAAATAATCTCTTGTTTTCTTATGTGGTTGTAAACAAAGATAGGATGTATGTTTTACATTGGTTCACTTAAAACATAAGTGTTTTTCATAGTACCTATGTTTGTATCTTTTTAATTTTTTTCACTTAATTCTATTTTGTCTTGAGAACCTCTTTTAAACAATTCTACCTCTTTTATAGTAAACATGTACTATGTTTCTTTTAAATTTTTCTACTCTAAATATTCCAAATCATTTGACTAGTTCTCATATAATAGAATTTCCAAGCACTTTAGAGACCTGCCTTACCTTCCATGAATTAATTTTTTAACCCATATTTTTCTTTAAACATTCTGGGACCCCAAAGAGAATGAAAACTTCTAAATTTGTCTAGACAATATAGTTAATTCCTTCTTGTTATGAACACTAAACTTTTCCTTTATTTACACTATTTAGAATTTAATAAACGATTTTAGAAGTCAAATTGTTTCTATCCTCCAATGTTGCGTAATTTCAAGAATTCAGGAAATATACCCTAGGTTGAAAATTTAAAATAGATTGTCAAATTTATATTAATTATATTTGCTCTCAGATGAAATGCATTATTCTAGCCTACACATTTTGTACTCAAAATTTCTGATGTTATTATTTAGTTATTCATCCATCTTTTTACAAAAATTAAAGATATAACAATAATTTTCTATTTCTCTACTCACTTTAAATGAAATAAGTCAAATTTATATAATTTCCATGAAGGTAAAAGTATCTGTTCCAATCTTCATCTTGTTCACTGCTGTTTTTCCAGATTCTAGCAACACAGCAAGCATGTGATCCATGTGTGCAAAGAAGCAACACAAAACACAGTCCTATGACTTCTCTTGGACCAACGTTCATCCTTTAAGACACATTATTCAACTAGCCTTGACTTTGCTCAAATGTTCAGCATATTTCTTTTCTCCTTTTTGAAAAGTATTTTACTAGTAAAATTTTCTGACTTCTAGCAATATTGTTAACGAAAATTTCAATTTCCATTCTGTTAACAGGATCAGAAACAGAATATTAGTTTTGCACCAGCAGTTTTGCTTTTTTTTTTTTGAGACAGAGTCTCACTTTGTTGCCCTCGGTAAAGTGCCATGGTGTCACAGTTCACAGCAACTTCCCACTTTCAGGCTTAAGCGATTCTTGCCTCAGCCTCCCGAGTGGCTGGGCCTATACACACAATGCCCAGCTTTTTGTTGTTGTTGTTATTGTTGCTGTTTTAGCTGGCCGGGGCCAGGTTCGAACCCTCCACCCTTGGTATATGGGGCCAGCGACCTAGCCACTTAGCCACAGGCCCCCACCCCAGATTTGCTTTTTTTTTTTTTTATTGTCTTTATTATTAAATCATAGTGGGTACAATAGTGCAATGAAGGGGTACAATGTGCTGGTTTCATATACAATCTTAACTATTTTCATCAAACTGATTAACATAGCCTTCCTGGCATTTTCTCAGTTATTATATGAAGACGTTTGTATTCTGCATTTAGTAAGGTTCGCCTGTACCCTTCTAAGATGCACCGTAGGGGTGGCCCCACCAATTACTCTCCCACTTTTAATTTGAAATGGGGTAAAATGCACACATATAAAATGAACCATTTTAAAGTTTATGCGACAGTAACACCTAGGACATCCGCAACGGTGTGCAACCATCACGTCTAACTAGTTCCAAAACATCATTACCAGACCAAAAAGGAGCCCCATGTCCTTTAGGCACTCACTCCCCTTATGCCATCTAATTAGAAATCATTCATCTACTTTCTGTCTCTATACACCTGCCTGTATTAGATATTCCACATAAATGGAACTACAGAACATGCAACCTTTTGTGTCTGGCTCCTTCACTGGGCACAAGATTCTCAAGGTTCAACCCAGGGGCAGTGTGCATCAGAACTCCATTCCTTTTTAGGTCGGAACAATACTCCACTGTGTGGGCAAACCCCCTGTGTGTACCCATTCGTCTGTTGATGGGTATTTGAATTGTTTCTGCCTTCTGGCTATGGAGAATAGTGCTGCTATGAACATTAGTACAAGTTTTTGTTTAAAGTTCAGTTCTCATTTCTTTGGGGTCTGAGTTGAATCGCTGAGTCATATGGTAATTCTATGCTTAACTTTCTGAGAAAATACCAAACAGTTCTCCACAGTGTCTGCACAAGTTTACATTCCCACCAGCAATGTACAAGGCTTACCATTTCTTGATATCTTGGCCATGCTCGTTGTTTTCCAATCTTCGATTATAGCCAATGAGTGTGAAGTATATTTCACTGTAGTTTTGATGTACAGGTCCCTGATAATTCATGATGCCAATCACCATCTTTTCACGTGCCTTTGGCCACTTGTGCATCCTCTCTGTAGACATAGCTACTCCAGTCTTTTGCCAATTTTTAATCGGGTTGTTTATATTTTTGACTATAAGAGTTCTTTTCATATTCTTAATACTGGCCTTTTCAGTTTTACTTATTAGTTAGTATCTAATTCAACATTCGCTTTATGACATTTCATGGGGAAAATTTATGAGACTCCATTGGAACATTATCTATCTTCTTTCAACATTAATCTTATAAACGATCCTACTCCCTTTTTTATTTCTGCCACCAGGAAGCTCAGAATAGAATGAACTAATGAATTTAGCAATTTCATCACCCTTTCCTATGTAGTTTCTACCTCTAGACTTTCTCTGATCTTTCTTCCTTATTTGTCCTTCATCTGTATTATATATTTTATATTCAAATAACATATACATCTTCTTCTGAGACTCCCCAATTTCAATTCCTTTGTAGAGTGACACAGTGAATACATAAGTCATAAGATTTTTTTCCCCTGACTCCTGATAACAGGAGACACACATAGGTGACAAATAGTATTTTCACTTCAAGCAAAATTTTTCTTTCTGTCAATTTGCCGCCTTTTTTTTTTTTTTTTTGCATATTTTTCCTCTTTTCAGAAACGTAGTGGCCCTTATCACTAGGTAACTCTCTCACTCAGGACCCTGAATGAATTTCCATTCCACTCCAGTATCCACACTGCACCTTTTCCCCTGTTGAGAACTGCCCTCTCTGCAAAGGCATTTCCTAAATTACATGCCTTCTAGACTCAGCTACATAATTAATGGATTTGAAATATATGCTCTTTCATCGATGTGCATGTACCTTTTCTCACATAGGAAATATTTCTATTTCTCAGGTATTTTCAAAGCCCTGGTTAAAAAAACAAGAAGAAGAATATGATGATGATGAAGGCGAGGAAGAAGAGGAGAGATTAGGAAATACCAGCTGCTGTGGCAGGGATGCAAGGAAGAATTTTTAAAGAAAGAGTAGTTGTGTCTGTCCCTACATATCTCAAAGTACCAATATACAGCCTTCTGTTCCAACATGAAAACTTGGGCCCCGTTGGAATTTGTCTATGATAATAAAAGGAATCTCGCAAACTACTGTGGGAAGTGAGAGAGCCTCAGAAATACATTGGTGAAGTACAGACGTTAGGAACTTTCTTTCAAAGCAATTAATTCCACATACGGTTTATAATTACTCTTCTCAGAGCCATTGTTTCTACCAAGTTCCAATATAAAGGGCTTTAGAGCAACAAACATTTTAATTAATAGTATAACTGCTGGGAAACGAGTATGATTTGTATTTCTATCGACCCTGGGAACAATTAAAATCAAGAAGGCTATAGTCGACTACTCGTGAAGACTGATATTACCATATACAAATTTGCAGTTATGTCGAAAAGTGGAACTTCAGTTTCTAATCTCTACTTTCCCTGCTTCTTCCCTCCACTATCTCTACCAGTGCAGAACATGCGAGCCCACATCCTTCCTTTGCGCGGAGGAGAGCACACACTTCGTCCCCTTTTGGGTGTGAAGAAATCTCCACAGGCTATTCTGAGCCTTGGGTCTAGCGTCCGGGCTCAGCAGAGCTAGAATAGAAAGCTGCTCCTGCCAGCTGACATTCACCACACACTGCAGGGGGAAAGTGCTGTGATGCCAAAAGCTCATCACAGCTATCGTGCCCCGAGCAGCTCCTTCCAGCTGTGGAAACACCACCAAGTTATACCCATGGACCTCTGGCTCTAGTGTTAGAAACCTCAGCAGCAAAACCTGATTCAAATGCCACTGGTCTAGGACTTCTGCTCCCCAGAACCCAGCCCAGAACAACCTCTCCCTCTTCTGAGCTCTTCATGCATCAGGCCTTGGCAAATATGCCTTTTATTCTTCGTGTTTCCTTTCTCCTGCTAATTCCTTACCACTGTATCATCTACCTTCAATTCGCTCCAGTTTAGCCAGTGTACTGGTGGAGTCTCATGAAACACAAGCTCAATCATGATTGCATGATTACGCATCGTGTGTCTGTATCTGTGTGTACAGATAGGATAGTAGATGTCAGAGCCATTAGGACGTGTTGGCACCTGAAAGTACATGTGCCAACAATCCTAAGAGACCTGAACTGTGATCTAACTCTTATTTCAATGTTTTCATTGACCACAAATTGCAGAAGGCCTTTATCAATAATTTATATGTGGGGACTTCCCATATACTTCACAGGCACAGCACGAAAGAGCTACTTGTTGCAACTCAAAGTGTGTCTTCATATAATTTGTGGACAACCGATCATACGTTCTGTATCAAAGCTGTGGTGCCTTCTGTTGTAATGTGATTCAAACTGCCTTTCAGTGCAAGGGCGGTGGCCCTTTAAGAATTAAACTTAGGTATGGTGTAAGACTTGAATTCCATGTACTGTAGCATGGTACAGTTCAAGCTTCCAGTCCAAAAGCCCAAGGGTGATGAGGGTTCAAGAAGGTAGAGACAATCAATGTGGTATCTTGGTAAAGACGCCATTCTTCACAATTGGGCACATGGTGTGGACTTCATAGCCTGAAACATCTCATTTTGGTGACCAGAAGGACTAGAGACCACCTTTTCTGATATTTTCATTGTAAAGACAACTAAGTTTATCTAGCATAGCCCTGCTCCCCTAAGCATATGCCCCCCATTCCCAACTCCTCCCCAGCCCAGCAAGATTGCACCAAAGGATGTGGGTGACCCCTCCCCTTACCTGAAAGTCCCTGTGTCCACTGTGCCGTGATTCACTGACCTCTGCTCATTCCCCCACGAGGGCACCTCTAGATTCTAATCACCTTGTTTTCATGCTACTTCTGCTTCGTGTGACCCACTTGACATGCCAGCTGATTGGAAGATGTGCTTGGTAACTCATCTGGCCCTCAACTGGGATTCACCCTAGAAAGCAACTCCCCCACCCCCATGACACCCCTCTCTCCAGTTCCAGTCTGCACCAGTGACAAGGGACTCGTGAGCCCTTGAAATGGGCTGGGCCAAGGTGGGAATTTCTCTAGCTGCAAAGTACTTTAAAGACTTGGTATGAAAATTGTTTAAAGTAACTCAATAATTTTTTTAGATTGATTCCAACTTTAAATAATATTTTGAATGCACAGAATATGCCAAGTTATTAAATTTAATTTTACCTGTTTCATTCTACTTTTCAAATGTGGCTACTACAACATTTTACATGACTCATTCATGACCCACATTAGCTTTCTATTTCTATGGGACAGCCTTGTTTGAGGTTCCAAGCATTATTTCTCAAAGTCTGTTGAATGTAGCACCTACATTAGAATCATCAGCCGTGCTCACTACTAATTCAGACAACGGGCCTCATCTCAGCTTTACTAACACATCTGGAGGGATGTGCCCTGGAATCTCCATTTTAATTGGCTCCTATGTTAATTCTGCCTGACAAAGTCTAGGACCCATTGTTTTAAAACAAGCTTCATTTTATCTCTCCTTGTCACCAGGGGAGTGGAACAATGAGTTCAGAAATGGAACATTAAAAAGACAAAACAACCTTTATCTTTTTAATCCTACCCCAGCCAGTGACTCAGTACATGAGATAACCCACAGAGGCATTTGATGCCGAGATGTATCAAAGAACGCGAAGTGAGTTTGCCCTGAAATGTTTCCAGCTGTAAACATGGAGGTGTGGCTGGTGCATGTGGCAGGTGTATGGACCAGTGGCTATAAGCGCAGGTTTCTGAGTTAGATCTAAAAGTGAGTCTCTCCTCTTCCGTGGGAGAACTATTTACCCTGGGCTTATCACCATCACTTGCGCGATGGTCCATATTCTTATTAGCAAAGCAAAGAAAGTAACATCTACCTCAGAGCTTGTCTTAGACTTAAATCAAATAAAGCAAACAAAGTGTCAGCCATGTACATAACGAACACTCAGTAAATACTAACAAGTTTTGTGATTGCTGAAGGCTGCAAGGATGAGTTACTTCATTTTGTCTTAAAAGCTAGAAATATGATTAAAAACAACCACGATGAATAACAGCACTTAAATATTGGTGTTCACAATGAAGGTTCAGGTAATACCAAGATATTTGCATTTTTAAAATATTGCTCTAAATTGCGTGGCAGTTGTTTTAAAATTGGCAATTAGAAACTGGGAGTTTTCTCTGCCTCATTGTTTGAATAAAATTTCTTAACGTAAAGGGATAAGCAAATGATTCTTGTAATAAATTCCGTTTCATTTTTCCTCAGTTATGTGAAGTCTCGCAATTCAACCCACGGAGGCATTTCCAGGCTCACTCTTCATCTGGGGTAAGTTACCAGAATTTTAGACAAGTCTCTGGATAAAACAGCCTCTGAAATTTTAACCTCGCAAAGTAAAAACAGCAATGAACATTAAAGTACATTTGAAGGACAAATCTGCTGGAACATTTTTTAAAAAATGCAAAAGCATCCAAAATCCAAATCGAATCTCAGTTCCTTGGGATCTCAGTAAAAGTATGATATCCACAAATAATATATCTTTTTCTCTTTAATCTGTATCAGCCTTGTGGGAGTGCTGTGAGATGGGGCAAAGTGGAAAGAGTCAGGGGAATGTGAAACATGGGAAAAAGTCAGGAGACAAGCAGAAGTTTACTGAGACTCAGTGAGCTGTGGGGTCCAGAAAAACATGGCGGCCAGAGGGGCTGCGGGGCTACTGAGGGGAGGAGGGGAGAAGTGGGGTGTTGGGAGAACGAGGAGTGAAGACCCCTTTCTTGGGAAAGGAAAAGCACCCCCAGAAAAAGAGGAAAACGAAAAGGTAAGCTGAGTGAGTCAGAACAAAGAAAAGCCAGCTAGTTTACATTTAAGCTAGCCATTGCTAGCAAGCTTCTTGCCTTTTCTGAAATTCCAGCCTGTTGGGGATACAGCTTACAAACACCCTGCTGGGTTGAGAGCTCTCTGAGGAGAGTAATGGCCATAGAAGAGATAATGGCAAGTCCTAGAAAAGATACATCTTCTAGGGCATTTCCTGCCCATTAAACAGGCAAAGAAGATACGCATTGTAGAGATTTGACAGGGGCAGAGATCAGGGATTAGCTGAGCCCTGAGTGTCGACCCCTAAGGCCCTGGTCTGGGCCAGGAACCAGGAACCAGGCGTGACACAGATTACAAGTACAAGCTTGCAGGAGGCAGGCTAACCTTACATACAGAGTAGCCCCGAGCCCCCTCCGCATGGCTATTTATTGAGATTATACACAACAAGTGTGGAGAGTTAAGGTTGTTGCACACACAACAGATGTGGAGAGTTAAGGTAATTACATATGAGGGTTGCATGCTTAAGAATTGCCACATGCTCTTTCCTCACCTGTTCTTTCCTCACGTGTTCTTTGCCCACAACCCCCGTGAAGAAGTACTAAGCATCAATGTTTAACACATGCTTACTAGTGAGTGACCGATCTTATCTCATCCCAGAACACAGAGTTACCTGGGGGACTGACCCAAGTCACAAAATGTCTCTAGGCTTGCCAGGAGACTGTCCTGTTCTAAGCGTTTCTTCTTAATGTGATAAGAATCAGTAACTGTGCTTAGCAAGCATGGTGTCCAGTCCTCTACACCTGAGATATGGGCAGAACAGCTTATATTTCTTATAGCAGACGAAAATCCTCTGTGGTGGTGATGGGAGGAAAATGCCTCCCTCCCGCCAATCCCTCAGAGATCAACTCTGATAGCATTTTACTCCACAGAGAACTAGCAGAGCTTAACACCTTTCTAGAAAGTTGTGTGTGTGTGTGTGTGTGTGTGTGACCTCAAGCAGGAGGCCACCCTTAAGGTTAATAATGACAATAGCAGCTGATTTGATCAATCCCAGAAACTGCTAACATCTTTTTCCCACCCTCATCTTACCCTCTGGGCAGATAGACTTCAGTAAAATCAGAGTGGAGCAAACATTCTGGGCCATTGCTGGAATCCCACGACAGGCAATGGACCCCTGGCTCCTGCTCTTAATTCTACTCTGTGTCTCCTATCTTCCTTTCCTGTTGCTTCTAACTCTGTATTTCTTCAGTCGATCGCTGCCAGTTTCCACAGGTCTCAGCAGATGCTGCTCTCAGGGCGGGACCCCGACAGTGGGGCCAGGTCAATGGTTTTGACTCTAAAATGTTACTTTTTGCTGTTCTTACACAAATGCTATGAATTTTTGGTCAGTTGACCAAATTGATTAATTGCATGTTCTCTCTCTCCCCTCTTCCTCCACTTTCTGCTGACCAAGTTGCCCAGAGCAAAGCTCCCGGATCCATCCTTGCCCTCATTCATTGAAGAAGTATTTATTTTGTTTATCTCTACTCTTTTTCAGGCCTTTTAATTGATGCTAGAGATCTCAAAATTCAATAAACATGGTCCTGTAGGAGATAATACATGGAGTAGCAAAGAGAGGGCAGAGGCCTCGAGGGACAGAGGTCTCCCACTGTGAAGGAGCCAGGTGAGTGAAGACAACATTTGAATGGAGTCCAGAGGAGTTCACAAGACCGATGAAACAGGACATGTTATGTCAGACACAGGAAGCAGCCGGTGCAGACGGGCCAGCAACACAGAGGTCAAGTCAAAGCACATTCAGAGGACAAATAGATCCATTTGACATCAGGATCCACGTGGGTGAATGGAAAGAGGGACACTGAGGAAAGAGGTGCAGGAAAGACTCCCACAAACAGCCAGCACAGCATGAAGGGAGGGGCTCCATCCTGCACCATGGAATGAACACAAGCCTGGGGTAGTATGATGCAACGGAATTTGCAATCAAAAAGAATCACATTGGTGGGAGGGTGATCTTGAAATCAAAAGAAATGAGAGCTGTAGAAAGATTAGTTAGAGGCTGTGAGAATAATTCAGGACCGAGTAGGTAGCACATAAACTACACTGGCAGGAGAGCTGGCGGGGCAGGGAATTGGGAGAGATTTAAAAGGCAGTTTTGGTACAGAGTAGGTCATCACCTTTACCATCTACCCCCTCCTCAAATATACCTAGAAATGGAGAGATCACTAAATAAATTGGTCTTCCCATATGTAGAACACTTCGTAACAATCAAACACTGAGGCAGTGGTGCATATTCGGAAGAGAGAAAGCTCACAAGCCTAAGTCAACAGAACAGGTCTCGTGATGTTTTATAAAACGCAATGTGGTACTCGCTTGGGCAGCACACATACTAAAATTGAAACGATGCAAAGAAGATCAGCGTGGCCCCCGCACAAGGATGACACGCAAATTCATGAAGGTTCCATTTTTTTTTTCGGTCCAGTGCAGAAATGGAAGTTATTTAAAGAAGAATGATTAAACTTGAAAAAGACTGAAAAAAGAAAAATAAAATGCAATGTAATAGTGGCCGGGAAGACCAGGAGGAGGCACCTGCCCTGTCAGCCACCGTCTCTTCACCATGTGGGGCAGAGGTTGAAGATAAAATGAGAGACGGGAGAAAAAGGACGCTTTCCGAGCTTGCTTACTGCTTGCATATTTAAATTATAGCTTTGGGACATAATTTATGTTTTAAGAGATAATTAAAAAAAGAATGTGCTATAACATTAAGTTATTTCTAAGATCAATAATGACTGGGCTTGGCGCCTGTGGCTCAACAGGCTAAGGCACTAGCCATGTACACCTGAGCTGGCGGGTTCGTATCCAGCCCGGGCCCACCAAACAACAATGACGGCTGCAACCAAAAAATGGCCGGGCGCTGTGGCGGGCGCCTGTGGTCCCAGCTACTTGGAAGGCGGAGGCAGGAGACTCGCTTGAGCCCAGGAATTGGAGGTTGCTGTAAGCTGAGCTGTGGAAGCCACGGGACTCCACCCAGGGTTACAGCTTGAGACTCTGTCTCAAAAAAAAAAAAAGAAAGAAAGAAAGAAAGAAATACTGACTGGCTGAACCGTGAGGAAAGCCAACCAATTCATTCAAAAAGAACATAAATAAATTTATTAAAACTTTGAGGATATGTAACAATTTCTTAAAATAAAAATAGGTAGATTCAGAACATATTAACCCTAGAAATCTAGAAGTCCCAAGAATTGGACCTTAAGGAATTGTAAAGAATATTGGCTCCTTATAAATCACATTTTTATTAAATTTTTAATATTGCATTATTTGTTCAGAAACTAGGACTTGGATCACTCTGCTTCTGGTATCATTTTGCCCCTGGACCACTGCCACAGTAAATTAGCAGTAGTACATGAACTTGGGTACATGAAAAGCTCATAGTCTCTCTTTTTCAAATGTACCCAAAAGCCCCGTTTTTCCCACATGGTGGAATGCTGCTCATTCTGAAATCCCTTGGAACAGAGCCTATTGACATCCCACTTCCCTCACTCAAAGGAGAGGACTATGAAGGATAGGAGCCACGTGAGCACCCCAACTTTGTCTCAGGAGTACAAACACTGGCCGAGTGGCCACCGCAGGGCTCCCGGTGTGCCCACATTTGCAGGCATCTCAGCAAAGGCAGTTATTCCCACATCCTGTCTTCACTTGGCTGGCCACAGCTAAAATGGTAGGTAGGGATTAAAAGTTTCAGAACTCATTATCATTGGGTCCATAAATAAATGAAGGCTAAAGTGTATAACAGAACAGTCCAGACTAGCAGTCTTTTCCAAAAAAGATAGCAAGAAGTGCTTAGAAAAGGCTCTTGAGAAAAATTCAGGCATTGCCAGTAACCCACCAACACCTAGTTTTGCTAAGTGGGTGGACAGTCCTAACCCTACTAAAGGTCAGTCGAGGAGAACACCTCTAGTTCAATGTCAGTCTGAGGGGCTTGTAGAACATTC
Source organism: Perodicticus potto (assembly GCA_963574655.1). Classification (NCBI taxonomy): domain Eukaryota; kingdom Metazoa; phylum Chordata; class Mammalia; order Primates; family Lorisidae; genus Perodicticus; species Perodicticus potto. Next base: position 4,648 of record CAUYRH010136928.1, on the reverse strand, counting down.
AAAGGAAGAGATCACATTGGGTTCAAGACCGAAGCTGGGGAAATACCCAGGAAGAAAATATATTCTAATTTGGTGACTCATGAGACAATGGTTGAAGTGAATAAACCCATCAGACATGTTTGCTTTCTCACAGAGGAGGAGGGAAGGAAAATATGGATCAATTTTTTTTCTCTAATCGTCAAAAGTCTATCTGTTCCATTTAGATACTACTGGATGACAACCAAGAGTAATTTTTTTTTTCTTATCTAACTTTTTACCATGGAAACTTGTGAAAGAATTCTTCAGAACCATCTAATGTGTGTTATAATCTATGGGTGATACGCTGTTTGAGAATAAATATTTTCTCGAAATCACGCTTAAAAAGCCTTAGTTATTATGGAGAAATATCTATGAGTAGCTAACAAATCTTTGGTTTTAAAGCATGTACTCCAGCAGAAATATGTCATAATAGCATACTACTCAGGGGCATACAGACAAGAATCCTTAAATGCTTACATTTCTCATTTACTAAGCTCACATAAGTACCATTCCACTATACTCTGAAAAGTAATAATAACAAAGAATGAGCAGTCTGGTCACACAGGGGGAGAGGCCTCGTTGCAGCCATCCAGAGAAGGCACAATCCAGACTAAACCCTTTAACCAGCAAACAAAGACATTTCTCCTCTACTGCAGTCACTATTTTGCCAAGGACATATTCTTAAAAATTATTTCAAAACAAATAAAATAGAAATTTGAAAATCTTCAAAATCTCCTGAAACAAGGGTTCTAGAGATGGTCAGATGAGAAGGTAGAATGGTGTTGGGTATTTCTCTGTGCGATGCAATGTGATATAGTTCCTAGACAATGATTTCCCCTTTGGGAGTTGTTCTAAGAACTAACAGCGGGAAAGGCAAGGGAGTGCCGTTACAGATATTCCCTCCATGAAGGCATCGAGATTCATTTGCCATCCAGTCCTCAGGCAGCAGAACAAGTGGCAACAATTTTGCAAGGCCTCTCTGTACTATTACTGACCACAGGTGGCACGCGGACCAACCATGGGCACAGGAACCAGCCACAGAGGTGCATTGGTGTCTAACTTTTGGCAAAAATCTCAGGGTATACTGTTCTGGAGTCCAGAAAAGGAATTAATTTCACAGAGTTTAAAAATCACACTAAAAATATTCTTTGGGACCTTCTTTCTTGGCAGATTGGAATTACTGCAACATATTTGGTACAACACAACACATTTTCCCAAATAACAGTAAACATGGACATACTTTATTAACTAATAACAGACTCTAATATGTGTAAGCAGCCAACTACCGTCTTGCATTTTCTTCACATCAAAAGTAAGAGATAGAGTTATTCTGTAAAAATTTGTGCTTTTTTCAAGGATAAAATCTTATAAGCACTTTTTTTTTTTTTTTTTGAGACAGAGTCTTACTTTATCGCCCTCGGTAGAGTGCCATAGCGTCACAGCTCACAGCAACCTCCATCTCCTGGGCTTAGGCGATTCTCTTGCCTCAGGCTTCTGAGCAGCTGGGACTACAGGCGCCTGCCACAACGCCCGGCTCTTTTTTGTTGCAGTTTGTCAGGGGGCGGGTTCTAACCCACCACCCTCGTATATGGGGCCAGCGCCCTACTCACTGAGCTACAGGCACTGCTCTATAAATCACCTTTTTACTGGTTGAGGGCTCTTGGAAAATCCCGATTAGAAAGACAAACTGCATATGAGGACTAGTCCAATGACAAAGATGTAATGAGGGGCTGAATGAGCGCACGCACATGTGTGAGCTCTCAGGCATGGCCACAGGCACACTCTTGCTCTGGAATGTTGGAGGACAGAGTCAAAGGAAAGGAAAAGGCATAGAGAACAGCAGAGGCATGAGATGTGACCATCCCCTATGACACTCTCCAGTGGACAGCCAAAGCAGGTCCTTGTACATGGGGTAGGTGGCATTTCCCAAGTACCTTAGTGTTCAAAGCTTTATTGGAGAATGATGGCAGGAGCCTGGGCTTGATGGTAAAAGACTTGCATTCTAGTCCAACTCCTCTGGGTCCCTATCAATCGAGTTCACGAACACCCACTTCCAGTGACTGGTTATAGGCATGCAAAAGTTTGGTAAAGTGCTATTGACAATGAAGAGTTATATTATCATATCTTTTTGGACACAAAATGAAACTGAGTCTTGGAGGTTGAGGGGCACACTCATAAAGTGCTTGTGCCAAATGGATTGCACAGAGACGCACCTGCTTAGGCCTTACAATGAGGTTTACACAGAGTCTATGTTTAACTCTTCATCCCTAAAAAAAGAAAAATAGAGAGCCAGAAGGGACACAAGGTTGTGTCATTTCTGAGAAATGACAGTGGTTCAGCCATGCATAGTGGTGGTAGGCAGATGTCCCAACACACGTCACACAAATGTCAAGTCACTGGACCATGAGCATGAAGTGGTGAGAAGCAGTGCCTGCTCAGTACGTACCCAGCAACCACACTTCAGTAGCACCATACACAGACCTCAGATAAAACACTGGACGGAAGCCGCAGAGATACAAAACAATTTGAGTGTACAAGGAATTGTGAGAGGCCCAGATTGACCCAGAGGGCTTCCCAAGAATTGAGCAAGGCATGGTCATTGCTTGGACCGGTTACAAGACTTTGAGACATGACTTTTACTTTTCTGCTGGGTTTTGTGTTCAAGAATACCTTAGTGAAAAACAAAACCAGCATGCAACTATCCTGTGATTGAGGATACTTGCGTGAGAAAAATTCCTCCCAAAATTAATCGTAGGATTTTAAAAAAGAACTAAACACCTTAAGTATAAGAAAAAAAAAATCAAAGACAAGGCTGGTTTCAGGGCAAGGTGACCAATGTTCAAATATTGTCACGAGTTCACATAGCACCTTCACTCCTTACAGTACCTCACTTCCAAAGCCAGTGAAAAGCAGCAAGAGGATCTTTCCCAAAAGGACTGACCCTAACCTCCTTACATCAGGTCTAATTTTGTCACTTGCTCATCTTTGAACCAATCATCAATTGCATTTAGACAACTTGAGGTTGGGGCTCTCAGACGCAAGGTTCTTACAGTGGTTAGGGGAAGCCTCTAGTTAGCGTAGACAAACACAAAGCCTCACAAATCTAAGGGAGGCAGAACTATAGTAATCCTTTACTGTCTCTACTCCTCAAATTTAGAACCCACTCACTATTACTCAGGTGCCATTGTTTTTTGTTTCATGACATTTGGAATTTCTTTCACAGATTCACCGGAAGGAAGGAATTATGAAGAGCCTGGCAAAATAGAGGTAAATATTTCATTTATTTGCCTAGAAACATGTATCTCAGGCTCATTCCATTATATTAATATTTTTCTTAACATCTGATCTTTAAATATTTTCTCATGAAATCAGCATTAAAATTCAGCAAAACGATTAAAGCCTCATCAGATGATTGAAATAAATTTCGAATATAATCTCCCATTTCAAACTAAGTCTCTAATGGTCTACTTTAATGCATGCTCTAGAAGGGAAAAATAAATTGGTTGATGCACATGTAGTTGAGAGGCAGAATATAGAAAACAAAACCCAGGCAAGTAATTGCTTTTCACTATGCTTACTTCCCTAAATATTTGTGTAATTGGTAAGTGATGTATTATTTCTCTGCCATACCTTAAGCTATACAATGTTCTTCGGGCAGACAATTTTTGTTTTTTAAAATTCCTGTATTTTCGATGGTCATATGAACTAATTATTCCCTAAATGAATTATATAATAAGACCCAATTTAAACAACATATTACAAAATAGAAAGCGGGGGGTTGTTTCATATTCTACAAAGCTCTAGCCTTTGCCCCCTGATTTTATTCTCCAATCTCTTCTTTGAAGTTATCCTTGTACACAGGGAATCACAAATCTCTACTTAACTTCCAATTTATTTCATTTCTATCTGGGTTCTAGACTTCACCACTTGGGTATCTTCTTTGAATCTTGCACACAAGTTACACGTACCAACTTAACTCACCACGTTTCAGGCAGGTAGGTTCTTTCCTGGGTGTCGTGATTCCTGGTAGTGCTACTTTGTTCTGCCAGGCAACTGGGCTACATCTGTCTTTAACTCCTCTTAGGTTACCAAAACAAACAAAACATATTACTTCTGAATGCCTTTCAAATGTTTTCTCTGGGAATCCCTGGAAAGATAAAATGTGGACTGCAACATGTCATTTTTTTTTTTTTTTTTTTGAGACAGAGCCTCAAGCTGTCACCCTGGGTAGAGTGCCATGGCATCACAGCTCACAGCAACCTCCAATTCCTGGGCTCAGGCCAGTCTCTTGCCTCCACCTCCCAAGTAGCTGGAACTACAGGTGCCCACCACAACGCCCGGCCATTTTTTGGTTGCAGCCATCATTGTTGTTTGGCAGGCCCAGGTTGGATTCGAACCGGCCAGCTCAGGTGTACATGGCTGGCGCCTTAGCCTGTTGAGCCACAGGCGCCGAGCCAAGCAACATGTCATTTTTATTATGTGAGACCCGAGTATTTGTGAGACTATATATATTGGAGAATATGTAGTTATCTTGCTGCACATTGGATAGTCACTCTAAGGTATAGTTATATAGAAAGGGAAAGACAAATTAAGCAATATGCTTGACTACCTGAATGTACTAAATGACCTG